>NHYD01001495.1:0-10878 GCA_002938375.1 Psilocybe cyanescens
AAGAATCAAACCGACAAAGGGGTGATGTAACATGGAAACCGTGACGCTGGCTGTTGCCAAGATGGAAAAATCACACGTGTTTGATGGACGGATTTTCGGACCATTTAAGGGTCCAAAAATATGTCCGGCTGATCGGTATCCCATCAAACAGTTACCGATCAATCAAAATTGTATGTAAATTAATTAATTGATTCTAATCTACATCATAATGATCATCATAATGATTGTAACAATGAGCACCATGCGGACGCCAGTCCGTTTTCAGTTCTGTTCTCGGTTCTGTTCCGGGGTAATCCATTTTGTAAACAGATTCTGTTCAATTCTGCTGCGGAATCTGCCATTCCGCCAGAATTGATAATAAATAATATAGCATGGCTTTGGGCTATATTTTTGCCCTCATTCCCAGCGGAATAGCAGATTCCATGGCAGACTCCGGCAGACTCCAGCCGGAATATGTGGGGGACACAAAAGCCCTTTCTTTGGGTGACCCTTTGACACCTGACTGAAAGTCTCATTCAGAACTATGCTAATGACGATCAGACTATTACAATCCCAATCCAAACACCTGATGAAAGGCTACCATTCCTACTCAGCCTTGAGGCAAAGCCTGCTATCATACTCACAATAGGCCAAACATCATTGAGGTTTCTTATAGAAAATTTCAAGAATAGAGGATCTAGCCAGCCATGAGGGCGAAATTGCACTCTCAGTCACTCTAGATGACGAAGGCAAGCCTTTCATTGAAGCCTATCAGCTGTTAGATTCCTCAAAATCAGACTATTCCACTTCCTATCTTACTGCCTGTGATTTATTTTCCATTCCAGTTGATGCAGATCTCAAGTCCTCGCCTGCCTTTGCTTCATTATTTAATTTTGGATCTACCATTTCCAATACTTCTGCTTTATTATCCTCAGCCTCACCTGATCCTCAGAATATTCCACCACCAAAGCCTACCTCTAGAATGGCTACTCCTGTAACATCTACTCTAGCTTCTGAATCTACCAATAACATTTTGAAAACATCAAACACAATGTACTCTGAACCCACAAAGTCTTTACCCCCTTCGCCTCACACCAAGCCCAAGTCCCACTCCCCCAATGTGTCATCATTTCTTGCTTGAAAAAAGTATAAACAAGTTGCTTTGAAAGTTCAGCCAGTCATTGCCAACGTGCCTGAAAAGTTTTGAATTATCCATGACATCAAAGGCAATCCTCTGGAGACCTTACCAACTCTAAATCCCAACCCTCCACCCTTTGAGCCCCAAGGTTGTTACACTGAGAAACAGAAAGAACAGTTTGAAAAGGTTAATGACTCTGAATTTCTCTGGCCAGCTGAAAAGGAACTTTTACATCATTTTATGACACTTCATAACGATGGATTTGCGTGGAACAACACAGAGCGAGGTCACTTCCAAGAAGACTTCTTCCCTCCAGTCGAGATCCCTGTTGTTGAACACAAGCCTTGGGTACTTTGAAACATCCCTATTCCACCTGGAATCCATCAGCAGGTTTGTGAGCTTATACAGAAGAAAATCAATGCCAGTGTATTTGAACCTTCTAACTCCTCGTACCACTCTCGATGGTTCTGCATCGTCAAGAAGGATGGCACCTCGCTTTGCATTGTCCAGTCTCTTGAACCCTTTAATGCTGTTGCAATTGCATACTCTGGAGTTCCCCCATTCACAGAACAGCTTGCAGAACAGTTTGCAGCCAGGGCCTGCAGTGGTATGCTTGATCTTTATGTTGGATACAATGAAAGGGCTCTTGCAGAAGCCTCTCGAGACCTCACTACATTTCAGACCCCCTTAGGTGCACTTCGACTTACCACTCTTGCTATGGGTTGGGCGAATTCAGTTCTAATCTTTTATGACAATGTCAAATATATCCTTTGACCAGAAATCCCACATATCACTATTCTTTACATTGACAATGTGCCTGTTTGAGGCCCAGCCACCCAATATATCCTTCCAGATGGCAATTTCAAAACTATCTCTGAGAACCATGGCATTTGATGCTTTGTCTGGGAACACTTCCAAGGTCTCAATTGAATTGTTCAATGCATGAAATACTGTGGAGGAACATTCTCAGGATTCAAGTTAATTCTTTGTGCACCAGAGATTACTGTACTTGGACATTGTTGTACCTCAGAGGGCTGCTTACCAGACACATTCTGCATTGCAGCTATCTCAAATTGGGGCCCATGTGCTTCTCTAACAGATATCTGAGCCTTTTTGGGTACCATTGGAGTTTGTCATCTTTTTATTCAGGGCTTTGCACATCGTGCACATCATCTTACAAAGCTACTATGCAAGGATGCACCCTTTGAGTTCGGTCCAGCTCAGATTAAAACTCAAAAGGACCTTAAGAAAGCCTTGCTTGCCTCACCTGCACTTCAACCTATTAACTATGACTCAGAGGCACCAGTAATCCTCTCTGTAGACACCTCATACATTGCTATAGGACATATTCTTAGCCAGTGTGATCCCAACAATCCTCGACTCCGCTACTATGCTTGTTTTGGCTCTATCACCCTCAATGACCACAAATCCTGCTTTTCACAACCCAAATTAGAACTCTATGGCCTCTATCGTTCCTTCCAAGCTCTCAAACTTTATCTTATTGGACTTCAAAATCTTATTGTCAAGGTCAATGCTAAATATATCAAGGGAATGCTAGCCAACCCAGACATTGCACCATCGGCCTCTATCAATTGCTGGATCATATCTATTCTTACCTTTTATTTCACTCTAGTACATGTCCCAGGTGTTTTCTATAGTCCAGACAGACTCTCAAGGCATACAGCACAAATGGTTCACACATAGTATAAAACACTCAGTCAGCCTTGCAACATGTCTGACAGTGACTATGAGACTTTTGTAAGATACTGCACAAAGTTCTTTGTTGATTTGGGACAACTCTGGTGCAAGGACTCTCAAGGAAAGCACAAGCTTGTAGTGTTGCAGCAACATTGACTCTTCATTTTAACATCAGGGCACAAGGATACTAGACACCACGGCTTCTTTGCAACAAATTCCCTCATCTTGGAATGATACTGGTGGCCATACCCGGGTTTTGATATTTTGTGGTTCATCTATATTTGTCATCTGTGCCAGCTTCAAAGGACTCAGAATGTACTAATTCCCCCTGTTGTTGCAATGTCAGCGCCTTTATTCTCCAAGGTATACATGGACACTATGTTTCTTCTGAAGTCTGGTGGCTATCGATATCTCATTCAGGCTTGTTGCTCTCTTATTCACTATCCTGGGTTTCATATGCTCGCAACTGAAACTGGTAAAACTGTCAGTGACTTCATTTTCCAAGAACTAATATGTCAACATGGGCTTCTCACTGATATTGTTACTGATAACAGTTCCGCTATCCTCAAGGCCACTGCTTACCTCACCCAGAAGTACAAAATCAAGCACATTCATATCTCGGGGTACAACTCTTGTGCCAATGGTATTGTTGAGTGTTCACATTTCAACATCAGACAGGCCCTATTCAAGGTAGCTAACAGAGACCAAGCCAAATGGAGCCAGAGCACATTTCCTGTATTCATGGCAGACTGAATTACTGTTCATCGTTGCATGGGCTGTTCCCCACACTTCGGACTCACTGGAACTCACTCTATTCTTTCATTTGATATCACTGAAGGCAATGACCTCCTTCCACCCCCAGATTCTATCCTTTCCACTACAGATCTCATTTCACGCCGTGGTATAGCACTACAAAAGCGTCGAGAAGACCTGGAGAAACTTTGCTCAAAGGTTTACGAGGCTTGTGTACAGGCAGCTATTTGCTTTGAGACAGAACATGCTTATACCATCCAAAACTACAATGTCAAGCTAGGAGACCTTGTTTTGATTCAGAATACTGTGATTGAGAAGGCATTAAACAGGAAGATGCATGCAGAATACCTTGGTCACCTTATTGTCATTTCACAAAACAAAAGAGGTGCATATATTGTCGCAGAACTGGATGGGTCACTATTTGATAGGCCCATAGCTGCTTTTCAAGTCATTCTCTACTTCGCATGAACATCCATATCTCTTTCCCCCCCTCGACGAACTCCTTGATGTATCACAAACACAATTATGAGACCTCGAGGACACTCTTCTGGATGACCCTGATGAAGAAGATCATCCTATGGACATTGACGCAAGCCTCGGTGACTGAGGACAGTCAAGATTTCAGTAGGGAGGAGATAAGTCTATTATTTATCATTGTTTCCCATACCCCATATTTTTCAAACTTTTAACTTTACTGCTCCAGATACTTTGACTTATTACTTATGCTTCAAGACTTCGTTCCTCTTGATTTAGACTCTTTTTCTATTTCCTAAACACATACTTGCCCTTCCATTCCAAGTTTATTTTGTTCCTATTTTAGATAGAAAGTTGCATTTATATTACAGTGTGCAGTCTTTCGAGGCTAAGGCTATGATGAGTTACTGAGCCTTAGTCTTGATATTTAATTCACTTTTACTTCAAAAATTCCATTCTGAACTTCAATTGCAAACCCATTTATATTAAACACCATTCTAAAATATTTATTTTGAAATCTTGCACCTACTTCCTCGTCATGATATTGATAGATAACCTCTTTGCCTCCTCGAACTTCTCCTTCATAACCCTATCCCTGACTTCAAGCGCAGCAAAATCCTCCGAAAGCGATAGAATGGAGTCTTAAAGAGCCACCATAGTGGCACCAAGACTCTTCATACGAGCCCCAACATCTCAGTCTCAGCCTTCCTCTCTTCCCTCACAACCCACTGACTAGAGTCTGGAACTGCATCCACCTTCTCAATCTTAACCTTAATTTTGGATGGCCTATCAGGAAGTTCAATGGAGGGCAAGGCATCGACATCTATGGGTTCTGGAGCAGCTTGCTTGAGCTCCTCACAAGCATTGTTGAGCTTCGAGAGATTGTTCGAAGTCACCCCTAGCTTCTGCAGTTGAGCACGAAGGTCATGATATCCAGCATCGTCAGGCACCAGTGTGGGGTTCTTGAGGTCCAAAGCATCTGCCATGGCTTGGTAGAAGGTCAACTACAAGGGTAATCAGCTACAAGCCAGGTGATGAGCTGGCAACAAGTGACATACCAAATAATTCTTCAGACCATTTCAACTTCTAGTATTGAATTAGATATAAGATGGATTTACATACATTATCAATTTCTATCAAGATAGATACAATGCACATGGACTTCATAATAGCATCCACTAAGATCAATCAACAAATCAATATAATATACTGCAGGTATTAAATTTGGACATACATTGGAATGCTGAACACCTGCAAAATTCCAATATCATCAGACACACTTCACTGTGATATATAAAAATGGTGTCGAGAAATGATGGTGGTACGAGTTCAAGAGATGTTATCAGGATCCACTCTCATTGGCTCTCACGAGCACAATTCTTACTCTCACCGAAACTGGGCACCAAATAAACCCAAAGATGACATTTCTCTCATGTATACATCAGTAGAGTTGACCGGTAGGGCTAGAGATTCAAATCATGGCTGAATTTTCATTGAATCGTTATTAAATACATATACCACTCTTGGAGAGCTTGAACACCACGGACGGCTCGGGGGTCGTGAAGCTGATCTTCGGATCCAGCACCTGTCCAGTGCCCACCGCTGCTTTTCCTTCGCCACTTCCTCCGCATCCTCTCCACCGGCTGCATCCCCATTACCCTCACCCCTCACCCTCATCATTGCCCTCGGTCACACTTCCACTCCCACTTCCACTTCCACTTCCACTTCCACTGCTAGCAACAGCAGCGACAGCCACCCCCTTCTTCCTCTTATACTTTCCAGTGTCCAAGCCCGAGCTTGCGATCACGGACTCAGCCGGGTCACCAACCCGCTCTCGCATGGTTGTTAGCCCCTTCTTCTTCCCCTTCCCTTCCCTCTCTTCCTCCTCCCACACCCACACCCACCCCTGCAGCAGCCTCGGCGGCCCTCAACCTAAAACCAACTAACCTCGCCCGTGCTTCCCACCCCTTCCATGCCCTATCCAATCTGGCCCGCTCGTCCACACACTCGTCCACCGCGCACCGCGTACCAGTGGCCCTCCGCCGCCCTTTGCCAGAGCTGCATCTTCTCGGCGAGGGTGTGTGTAAGCATGTTGTGAGGCGTCGTGTTCAGGGCATGCCTCCGTTTCCATTTCCGCCTCCACTTCGGCCTTGGTGGCGCTGTCGCTGGCGTCTGCGGCAGAGGTGGAAGAAGGAGCATCAGCGGCAAAGGAAGAGATCTGCACAGCTGCAGCTGCAGCAAGCTTCAATAGCCCCTCGAGATCCTTCACTTTGCGCTCCTGCCTCTGAATCGTGCCCTGCGCGAGTGCATCCTGCTGCTCCAGCGCCGCCATCAGCACGACGATGCTCGACACATACAGGGTAGGTTTCGGGATATCCTGCTTGAGCACGTCGCCGCCGTCGCCGTTGCTGAGTTCATGAGCTGCGCCTCCTCCTTCGCATCGTGAGTCTTCGCCTTTACTTCCGCGGTCTGGGCCTGCGTGGCGCTCGGCCTCGGTCTCGATGTCCGACTCGGATCCCCATCCTCATCCCCATCCTCGCCCTCGCCCTCATGCTGCTGCTCCAACTGCCTCTGCACAAGCGGCGAATTTATACTCGCCTGCCTCGAGCAATCGCCCATACCCAACATGGACAGCTCAGGCGTCCTCGGCCGCCCGACACCCAGGTCTTCCCTCCTCCTCCTCCTTCGCGTCCTCCTCCGTTTGTCTCCGCCGTCGCCGCCTCTGCTTCCATTTTCTCAAGATCAAACCCCCCCTCCTCGTGCTAATCCTCGTACCCAGCCGCACCTCCACTTGACCAGCACCAACACCACGCACAGCCTCTGCAGGTGCAGGTGCCCAACGCGCGACTTATGCACCCTCCCCAAGATGTTCATGCCTGTCCTCCAAGCGCTCAGCGCGCGCAAGCTTTTCTTCCTCCTCCTCCTCAACGCTGTCTAGCTCATGCGGCATGATCGTCGAGATGCTCCTCGCATCGTTGTCGTTGTCATCCTCCTCCGCTTCTCCATCCTCGCTATCTGCGGCCTCGTTGTCCTCTCCCAAGCCTCTCCTCCTCCTCCTCCTCCTCCTCCTCCTCTTCTTCTTCTCCCTTCTCACTATCTCCCGCCTCGCTGTCCTTCTACCCCCTCTTCCACATCTGCATCCTCTTCTCCCATGCTATCTCCTTGACCTCTCTCCCCTCCATCAACAGACCCTTCAAGCTCAAGCGCGGCATGCACAGGCGCCGGCGATGCGGGTGGGGAGGAGTAGAACCATGAGCGCGTGCTCTTGTTTTTGGGCCTGCTTCTGCTATTGGGTATTTCCCTGCCGTCGGATTTGGATATACTTGCGCCTGTACTCTGGCCCATGTGTTTGGAACTGGAACTGGAAGCAGAGTACGATTTCGGTGCGATCGTGGTCGTAGTTTGCAACGGCAACGGCAACGGCAACGAAGTACTCGACGATGATGAAGCTGTTGCTGCCGCTGAGGGCGTGATATACGGCGCAGGAGAGGGCAGAGACGAGGATGAGGGCGAGGAAGGGAGGGATATCGACGCCCCCGCCCCCGATCCAGAGGCGAGTGCAAGATCCAAGCTGCGAGTAGAAGCTACTTCTGCGCAAGCTGGATGAGGGATTGGTTATTGGGAGTCGCACTCGGAATGTACGGAGATAGCGAAGGAGAAGGAGTGATGACGGATGAGGAGGAAAGTGGGCGTGGGTTTTCTGTTTGACAACAGGCGTTGGAGGGTCCACCTAAACACGCATATAAGCAGTGGGTCGAGTTATCGCAGCTGCGTCTCCTTCTCCGTCTCCGTCTTTAGCCCCATCCGTGACTGCATACGCTGCTATTGGTGTTGATGGCGCGAACGTGGATACGGGAGCAGCAGTAGCAGCCTTTTTGGGAGAAGAAGTAGCTTTAGATGGCGAGGAAGATGAAGGATAAGGCAAGGAGGAGGATAAAGCCGCCGCCGCCTGTACCGCAGATTTGACCTTGCCCTTCGGCCGTGTGAGGGAGGAGAGCCACGACCTTTTCTCGTCCTTGGACGGTGAAGGTGACGGTGAAGGTGGTGCAGGAGGGGGGTGCGTATTGGGGTTGGGTTGGCAGAAGAAGGGGGATGCAATTGTGGATGTGAATGTGGGAGTGGAGGTGGAGGTGGTTGCAGTACTTGAGATTGAGATTCTTGATGTGGATGTGGATGTAGATGTATTGTAGACGTTGAAATGCTAAAATCAGATGGTTCTGGTGCATCGACAGACATGTTCGAGATATCGTGAGTTTCTTCGGCGTGTGCCAATGAGGACTCTGCAGACATCACTCCTGCAGGAAAAGAAATAATTGGTCAATCAAAGGATCTCCAAGTGCACGAGAAAGACAAAGAAAAGTAACTCACCATTCGCATCCGATTCTTGCGCAGAAGCAGCAGGCTCATTATAAACGGCATTCAGCCCGTCCTGCACCGACCGGCCCTCCCTCTCCGTTGTCCTTTCCGATCCCACCTGCCCGCCCCGCCTCCCTACACTACCCATACTGGACGACGTCGACGTCGACCCTGACAGAGAGAGCAGCTGATGGCGCATGCTCTCGCGCACACTGGCCAACGGCGCACTGTGCTCCTGCTCCGCAAACACAATGGACATGCTCGCTTCCAGCGGCTGCGGCTGCGGGTGTGATGTCCTCGAACTCGAGGCACTCGCGGAGATAGCAGCGGCGGTAGCAGGAGCCTCCGGAGAGGTGGATAACGACACAGGCGCCGTTGTGGCCGCAGCCACACTGTTCTCATCAAGCCTGTCCGCCAGGACGGCTGCGTGTTGTAGCCCATATTCATCGTATGCGTGCTTCTAACAGGCTTTGTCGTCGATTGTCGTCTACTTCGGGCTGTCTTTATGGTGATGCTGATTCATATTCAGATGCCTGCGACTAGCACTCGGACTCGCAGCGTCTGTCAGAGGAGGTGGAAAAGAAGAGGAGGGGAACGATGAGCACAGGTGGGTGCGTGTTGCAAACGTTGCTCAGCTCAGTACGCGAGCTGTGTCGCTAAGCTCCGCCGCCGGGCCCGGCTGGCGGCTGCGCGGAATGCATCTGTGACGATCTGACGTTTCCCACCTTCGTTATCTTTTTCTTTTATCTTATCTTTTGACTCATGACTATTTCGTCGACATACATATTTCCCCTTTTGATTGATGCCTTGAAACTCTTGGTGTCACCTCTTCTATCCCAACTCTTTGATTACAATATTCAGATTATCTCAATAGTATAATACATATAGTGCATATCGTAGCTAGCATTCCCCAGTGAATACAGAACACTATTACCTGTCTATTTGTGCTCTCAACTTCGCTACCTCATTTCTCCGTGTGCCAGAACTATCGTGACGACGGAGACTGTCACAGCCTCACGTGGTATTACACTATGCTTGGGTTACGTCACGCAGGCGATTTGAACTCAGTACGATACCCCACTGGAACTTGGAAGAGAACTCTTAGCACAGATGACGCTGAGTAGCGTGGACAATTACCTTCGCGGTCAGGCTGCCGATCATATTGGTGCTAGCTCAGTGAACAGCGCCGCTGCCGTCGACAAACTGTCCTCCTATCACTTCGACGACGTCCTGCATTACTTGCGCAAACGTCATGGCTTTTCACCGCTCGACGCCAACTGGCATCCAGAATTACACGCGTCAGGTGCAGAATTTGCAAAATTGGTGGTCAAACAACAGAGGCCCGATCTTGCAATTAAGAACATTTTGCACTCAAAGCACCAAGATTCCTCGGACATCGCTCAGACCGCAGTGGGCATTGCCATCGCCGACTGGCACAACATGGCACTTTCACCAGATTTAGCTTACGCAAAGTTACCGCCGTCTTGGGACATCGCGCCCACCGGGAGTCTAGTTTGCAAGCAAACTCATATACAGCTGCAATGTGCCACGTCGACTGATGAAAGCCATCAATGTTTGTACGTTTTGCGCCCCGCAAGATGGTCCAAGGATGATTTCCAGCTGGTTCGTCGCTACAACGAGCGCCACTACTGTCCTTCTCGTATATCGGGAGGCTTGGACTACGATGCACGAAATTGCTTCTGGTCTGCTAAGTCTTGGCATTCCATTCCGCACTGTCGTCGAGAAGCCATTGAGCAAGCGCATCAAATCGCCTCCGGTAATCAAGTCGACCGGGCTAGGCTGTCGGCCGCAGGGTTTTAAGCCATCGAAGGAGGACTCCTGGCTTACAAAATGGCCCGAGACGACGTGCTCCGCTCTGCATCCGGACGCATTATCCTCATGCAAGGCGGAATTGCGGGACGATTAGCTGCGGAACTAGTGGCCCACCATCATGTTCTCAATGGCCCAACTCTCGTTGACATGGAGCAGGTAGGGTATTATGGCAACATACAATTTGTTGATGACAGGATATGCATGGCAACACTGGATATCGTTTGTGGTGTCTACCACGTCAGCGAAACTCGTAGTGGAGGCTTCGCATCTCATTCGTCCTGGTGGCCCACTCAATCGACCTGGATGTATAATACAGGGCTGGCAGGCGATCAGTGGCTACCCGATGCAGAGGATTTCTATGTGAAGAGGCGAACAGTTTTTGAAGCTGACCAGCCACAATTCGAGCTCAAAAAATCAAGTGTATGGAAAGATATGCTCAATTTGAGGAAGAGGACCACTCGATGCATCATCAGCAGCTCTGAGGAATGGGCACGCACATATATCGCCACAAGTGAGAGGTTTCGCTAGGTGAGCTTGTTTGTTTCGACTCTTTCTCAGGTCTCCTAACGGAAATAAATCAGTGTCGTTGTGGCATTGGCCCGGCGTGTTTTTTGAGCTTTGAACTGCAGTTTTTGCTATCATCCCCC
>NHYD01001500.1:0-49406 GCA_002938375.1 Psilocybe cyanescens
TGGTATTTGTATTGGCGAAAGTGCCAATGTACCCATCAGAACACTAAAAAGCATTGAGGAATTGAGGAAGGCGCTTATGACAACCTCTTGTATGTCGAGCGGAAAAGAGTCCTGTGTATCCATGAGTTCGGGAATTTTGTTCAGCTTAGTACCGAACACCTCCTTATGTACGGTTGTTAGATATAACGCTAATAGAAACGAGTGCATTTTGGTGCCAATTCCATTATGAAATCCCCGTGGATACAGGAAGGAACTGCCCCGTTACTTGTGACTTCCAGAATCTAACTTCTCAAGTTGAATCTTGTTGGGTGGATACGCTCAAGGCACGCTTTGGTGGAAAGACAACCGCCTATGTTTTATGGTTCACCGATGGCACAGATATGCCTCAATTAGCTTTTGAACATAGGAAGATATTTTTGTTGTTTCCAGATAGAAAGTGTGATGTCCCATATGACAGAATAAACCCACGGACACGAACATATCAGTTTGATCTACCAAGCATCAGTCAATGTAACTTCACCGTTGCTTGATATTGACGAGGTCGTTGATGATCACATGATTTTGGAATGAGGTAGGTGTAGTGAGGCGTAATGCAACTAACGATAATAGAAAAATAAGTAGCCTGTCATTGTACCTTCCATTTCTCTTCCTGATCATATCCTTGATACCTTATCTCAAATGTTGAGAACTGACATCGACGTTCGCGAGATAGCAACAGGGACCAAAATGAAAGAAAGTATGTACCTTAACGCTATAATGAGTACTCACAGGGCATGGAGACGGAGAATCAAAGACAAATAAGCCGCGGAGCCTTCGGATGTAGCCTGTAGATCAGGATTGGGCGATAACACAAATCTAGAAAGCAAGGTGAGGAACAACAATCTCATACGTATCCGCGCAATATATTTTATGGAGACATTGAGTATGGGCTACGATGCAGACTCATAGGTGACTTGAGGGAGTGTAAGGACAATGAGCGGGAACGGGAGGGGCGGGAGGAGGACCGAACGGTACGGTATCGGCCCGAAATACTGGGACAGAGGCACACCGCCGGGGCCGGTCAACGGTGGGAGAGGTTGGGCATCGGAATCAGGCACATTAACGCTTATTCTGGAATGCATTTGTTTTGGGGATGGATTGCATCATAACCAATGCTCTTCGGATGAATTATCTTAATCTACAGACAGAAAGAATGTTACGTGGAAAGACAAGTGTCTAGATTATCGTTCTCTTCTGCTAGCCTCCCGCATTAAAATTGAAGTATCAGTTCCACTCGCAGATTCCTAATCCCAATCCCAATCTCAGCCCAACCCTAAGCTCAAGCTTAAGCCCAAGCCCGCATCCAGTCCAAGTCCTGTATGCTATGTATGTATACGTCAACGGTGACACGAAATATTACGGAGAATTGGAATATTATAACAAGATATTAACAGCCTCAGGTATCAAAGGAACTATATCAATAACAGTGCGAAAATAGTTTACACGCCGCCGTCTGGGCTCCACCTCGAATTCGACATCAGTTCTTCAGGTTTCTCAGATTCACGCCCGACGGCGTTCGCTGAATCGGAGTTATTAATGTCTGTCTTCAACGGGAGTTGAGTGTGCTTTAACGCCGCCGGCGTAAAGATTGGATGTCCTGATGCTCATTGGGTCGCACGGATTGCGTTCATGTTGGCGTTCGTGTTGGCGTTCGTGTTTTCCCCTGCGTTGGTGTTCGTACTCGTAAGTGCAGGCTCGTGAGTGGAGGTGCTTGGGCCGGTGCCGGTGATAGGCGCGTTCTCCTCAGTGTCCGTGCTAAGACCTTTCTCGTCGCCGAACTCGGCTCCTGTCGACGCTGTACGAGGGCCGTATTTGGCGTCATGTTGTGCGGATATGAACATCAGGACCGTGCTGATTGATTTACGATGAAGTCAGTTACCATGAATTGAAAATAGTTGGAAATGAGAAGAACAAAGTTGAGCGCGGGATCGCAGTGAACATACCTGGCGGCTGTACTGATAAACGCTATCCAGAGGAGGACGACCCATGCAATGTTGCGTGCCCAGTGGCGGTATACTAATTGGCGAATACGAAAATTAAACAAAACACGGTTCTAATATCGAAGAAGTGAAGAAGGTCTACCTATTGGAGGTCGAAAGTATATCTGGAGAAGCTGGGTAGCAGTGGCTTGGTCCACGCCCGTCACAGTTGCCTGTTGCGTCGCTATCACCCACTACAAGTTCGAATGTTCAAAAGCAATCAGCACATCAGCAAACCATAGAGTATACGAACAGAGACAGAAGCAGAAGCACGACAATACTCACCGTGCTCACGATTGCAGAAGCACCCATACCCGCAGTGATAATCACTGCCAAAACCCCCTTCGCACGCACATACCATGTGGGGTACTTCCTCGTTGGCCAGAAGACGAGGAAGAAAAAGTCGGCGCCGAATAAGGTCGCCACAAACACACAGAAGACGATGGTGGAAATCGCCGCTGATATGAGAGAGCTCTGGTCAACGAATGCCGGGGTAGGAGAGAAGGGGGATAGTAATGTTGATTGGAAACGGACGTTGTTTTTGAGGGATTTGTATTTTGAGAGGGAGTATGTCGCTGTGCACTGTGGATGTAGATGCGTCAGACATGCGATTAAATAGAGGGTGCTGAAGGCTATAGAGGCAAAGAAGAAGGATATTAAGAGCAAACGCGAACCTCTGCTGCGAGTCCGGTCAGCATTGCGATCTGTAAGTCGAGAAAGGATGAGATGAGATGAAAGGACATTTGAAAGCGGAGGAACAGAACAGACCTGGTATACAACTGTTGGTAAGATCAATGAGAATCAGCAAAAGGCTAGAGCAGAAGGAGAGAGGACGAGTAACGCAACTGAACCTCTCCTTTCTTAGATACCACCCCCTAGCGAACATCTTCTTGTGTCCGAATGCGCCCCACGACATCTGCGAGAGATCAAAGCCCCATATCATCGTCATCGCGAGCTTTCCAGGAACCTAAATAAAAAGAATAGGTAGGCTAGGTAGGCTGTGTGAAAGGAATATAAAGCGGTCTGGGTATCTTCCGCGTAGGATGCAACTCAGGAGGTCGAATAGGAGAGAGCTAGTAGGAGGAAGGGCGGTCAATGAGAATATGCCTCATTCAAGGACTCATATACGCTGAGTTGCTTACTCATTGGAGCCTCTCATAGCGTTCACTGTTGTCAGTGGAGTCTTGGAGCCATCTGCCGTGGCGGACGAGTTAAAATTAAATTTAGAGCGTAGAGCTTGCAACGTGCCAGGGCAGAGCGATTGTGATGTCATTGAATTATTTTCTCACGGTTCATCTTAGGGGGTAAGTGTTGCCTCTAAGTTATTCACCTATCGTAGACCTCTTTTATATCCGTAGATTCTCGTATATATAAATCTTTACGTGCGCTCATATCTACACAAATGAATATCATAACAGACTCTAATCTATTCTGACCCAGCAGTAGTGACTATATCGTTCAAAGGAGACTTGAAATTGTCCATCGTCTATGACGCTCCTACTGATAGATTAGTCTCTCCTAGACAGACATCGATATTATGTGATGTGCGTACGATCACGATATACTGATGGATCACATCGAACCTCTACTTTTGTAATTCGACAGCTCTCGATCTTCTCACAAATGGAGATATTGACCCCGATAAGACATGTTCATCTCAAAGTTGGTCTAACGCATTGCTGATACTCACAAAGATCAGGTATCAACCAAACTCGCGCTAATTTTCCATTGGGTACTGCAGTCCCACTCACATTTCATGACGAGACGTCTACAGGCACTGTATAACTGTCGTGATCAATGAGATGGTTCATGCTTCCTCCAAGTTGGCAGTACGTGGGGACGTATATCGCTTGGTTCCTCATAAACTGGTGCTTATTCAAAATCGAACAATAGAGAGAGAGAAGTCCTGAAGCGAAATAGAGCCTCGATTTAGGCCGTTATGAATCGGGACAGACTTGTAATAGGCTCTCAGTGTGTGTGGCAAGGTCGACCCTCAAATCAATCTCTACTTGTTTTCGGATGCTCGTGCACACTAGAAGAGGTGGGGTGCTCCATGCTCGAGCAACACACGATTCTATTTGTCACTAGACCCGAGACGGAAAGAAAATCAAGGATTTACGAGAATACTCTCAAAATGAAGGATTACTTGCACTAATCTAGTTAGCATTAGCTAATAGAATAATAAGCCTCCTCTGCCAGGAACCCTGAAGCGCAGTGGAACGTCAATTCAGAAGAAAAGGTGGGTCCCGATAAAAGTGCCTCCTCATAACGAATCAGATTAGTCGTTCAATGAGTTCCTGAATCACGCCATAGGAAGCGAAGGTAAAAGAGCAATAATCGTGATGGACGACTGAAAACGAATAGACAATCTGAACATCGGTGTACTCGGTGTTAGAAATTCAACCTGCAGTTCAATCTCCGTGAACTCCGAAACAAATGAAGAAACCAAATAAAGACACACTTATTCAAGTTATTGTCACGTCGTTCCGGTCCTCTACTCCCCAATTCCTGCCATGGCGGACGTCTGGATTGTACCTGCCCTGAATGCTCGAAAAACGTCTTCTCCAATATCTAAATTTAACGAGGATATCCTATGGTTCATCTTCATGATCATTTCCATGTCGGTGCAGAACAAGGGACGTAAATCGCGGTCATCCCGCTACCCCTTGTTACCGTACGAGGAAGCTCGTAAGTCTGTCATCAATGGCGGCACATCATTCTCAAAACTTCGTCTATCTGGGACGCCTCATGGACTGGCGCGCACTGGATTAGCAAACCAATAATTGGCCGAATGAGGTCCTCAGGTGCGGTGGAACCTCTCTGCTATGGGTCAAGGGTTATATTCCTGATAAAATCAGCTCCTACATTTCAAGATATCGCATACAATCGTTCTTCCAACAATTGGTCATAGAGAAGTGGGAACTAATTGAGAGGCTTTCCCCTCTTTTCGTACAAAAGAAGTTCGTCGAAGGCGTACAAAGTGTACTGCAGCGCAAAGCGCCCGATCTGCAAGTTATCGGTTTTCCGCACTTTCTTCATACCGGCTGTAACTTTCAAGGGTCTCTGTTTTTCAGTCACGCCCCCCAACTGAGGATCTTCCGCGCCATGCAAACGCGTTGCGATCTGGACCCCGTCTGGATGTCCAGCGTACGAGAGCTTTGCCTGGATGGTCGATTCAACAACAAGGAAATATGCAATGTTCTCGCTCACATGCCACGTCTAGAATCTCTCGAGGTCAACCATAACAATATTATTGATAGATATCACCCACCACGAATACGTCTTCCGAATCTGCGCACATTGATAGATGCATGGTTTACCTGCGTGACATCTATCCAGCTCCTGGGTGTTCATTGATTTTAACAACCTGACTCGAGGATGTTGATCTCCTTTTCTACGCCAAAGTCATCGGCAAAATAACTAACAGCTTCCTGTCTTCCTTCCCATTGAAACAAATCTACTTGACATGTAGACCCTCCTTTTTCAACATCAGCGAGTATCTATTCCCACATAGAGACGACATGTTCAACATCACAATTTTTCCTGGATCGTCAAATGTGCTGGAACGCCTTCCAGATACATTAACCTCCCCCTATTTCTCGACAGTCACCAAGTCGATGATACAGTCCAACGACCTCGAGCCTCGATCCTGTCAACGTTTTCTTCAGTTTAGAAACTAAGGACCTATGAAAAAGATGCCGCCATCCTACTAAACGACGCGATGCCAAACTCTGATCCTCCGATCTTTCCCAATTTACGGACCCTCGTGGTCCTCTACAGCGACGAAGGAACGTCAGGGTCTTTTGCCCATCTCCTTACACTGCGCCGTCATCAGGGTGTATCGATTTCAATTGTTGACCTCTCCCAATACTCATTTCGTGGCACGAAGTCGCCTAAACTAAACTAAACACTCTGGAGGAGTTTGTGGGCATGAAAAAATTGTTAACGCGGGGTCGTAATGTGGTTGAGTATGAATATGGTAGCGGTCATCCAGAGAATCTCAAATTTTGGCCGACTAGTTACAATGTCATGTCGTGGAGCCTAAAAGAACGAATAAGGCAATTGGAACTCCAGTATTGTACCTACGTCTACGATTGCTGGTATTACTTCCAGAATCGACATGCGATACGTCTCCAGATTTACACTGAGATTGCAAACTTGCGATGGGTAATACTTGCAGATGACTGCCTGAAAGCCATGACATTATTTCTTCCACCGACAGAAAGTGATTTAAAATGCAATCGATATCTATTAGACAATTTATAAATCTCCGTAAGAATGGTACGATGGACCAAATCTAAGCATCTCCGGATGACCGCTACCACACTCGTAGTCAAAAATCGTCCTGGGATCCTTCTTCATCCTATAAAGAACCTTCATGCCAGCAAACTCCTCAAGGGATTCGAGATTTCTTGTGGCTGCGAGTTGCCAAAATAGGATATCATCGTAATATGTGAGATCCAGAGTTTGTATCGGCGCTCCCATCCGTTGACGTTGAGCAAGGAATCGTTCTAATAGCGGCTTGAAAGGAATCGAATCACCGTGGTCAACATTGTGCAACAAATGAGACATCTTGAGGGTCTGTAGCCGGGGAAAGATGATTGTGGAGAATGTAGCATCCTGGTCCCAGTCAAGTAGAATGTTCAAAGTGTCTTCGTCTACCTGCAGGCAATGGATTGAGGTGAGCGAGGACGCAAATGTCTTCAGTGCCGCCAGTAACCCAGGCCTGGGGTGAAGGATCTTGACGCTTATTCGTGTCGCATCCGATAAGTGAGGAGAATTACAGGTTTGGAAGAGATTTTCTACGGAGTGTATGGGGATACCAGCATGGGATGTGAAATTCAATTCCATCTCGGGGATTTCCTGTGGCCGCTCTTTGACGCTGAAGATCCCGCTGTGGAATACAAACCGACGCTTTGTGCACATCAGGCTGAGAGAGCGTGGACGGTGAACGTCCATGTAGCTTTGGTATATCTTCCCTATCTCAGTCTCATGTGAAAGCTTGGATAAGATCGTGTCACGGTTTTCACGAAACCTGAATGAGCATCCAGGGGGTGGTCTAATGCTGCGAGCATACTCCAAGCATGTATCAAGATTCATAGTGTGTAGATGGCGGAGGTGTATGATCGGAGGCTGATAGTCGATTACAGAGACATGACCGTACAGGTCGAGCGACTCTAGGAGGGGTAGATTGGAAAGGGTGTCGAAAACATCTTGATTCTTGAAGCCGCCTCCAAGTGTTAGTCTGCACAGGTTCGCCATCCAGTCCATGCTGAGATCGCAATGAGCCCCCGTGGTGTGGAACACACTGAGTCGAGGAGCATGCCCTGCGAAAAAAGTGCCTGGAATGTCGGACGATTGAGTTGATGACTGGGAATCGTACATGGAATGAATTTCGAGCGTCTTGAGATACGGCGCTGGGCGACACATGAAACCCCAGTCTTCTCCAGTCCAACGATTGACAAAAATCTTCTCTATCCGCTCCCAATGATTGTCGATAAATTCCAGTAAGAACGATCGAGATGCTGAGGTTCTAGGAGCGCCAACATATGTGCTCATTTCCCCATCGATGACCCAGAGTAGCGACGAAGTGCCACTGCGAGAGATGACCTCGTCTCGCCAATGTTCGCTTTTTAGGTCAAACGAAACAAAATCTATGAGTCGCCCCCAAATCGCAGTCGATCCTAGTATCACCGCCCTCCATTCCCGACACACCTGTGAGCTTAAACGAGTAATTTCCAGTGGTCGAGGAGTGAGACCCTTCACGTTGTACTGGTAAGGTGTTAAGATGTCGGGATTATTGGCGTTCGCCATGAAGATACGCCAAAGTAGATCTTCCGTGAGTTTGCATACAGATGCTACATGGTTCATATCACCAACTGAGCTGGTAGCAATCCGATCGTTGGACATAGTCGTGGTAGAGTTGGTCGTCTTCGTCAACTGCTAGAGCAGGCGCTGAGTACTTGAGCCCTGAGTCGCCGACATATTCCGATTTGCCCAGGTAAAGATCCATGGGGTTAATCAAATTAATTGCTTAAAAACGTTTATGGGCTGTCAAGAATCACTTTAAGCGGAAACAGAACATGTCGATGTTCGTTTGCAAGATTGGAAGTGAATTGGTTGGATTCGACGGTGGTTGGGGGAAAGTGAAGCATAAGTAGTGACCAGGACCAGTGACTCAAGACTGGTTGATGCCAAGAACGAAGTTGAATTGGTCCGGTGTCTTACATACACATAACTGACACGTGTAACACAAGGGCAGGTGTTGAATAATTTGTCGCTTACGGAGAATCTAGTCCTAAAACCCGTGTCAGAAAGTTCTTATGTAAATCTTCGAAGTTAAGGCGCCGTAATATGACCCATAAACTCCATTAATCTCACATACGACCGCGGGAAGGAAGGCTTTTAATCGGCGGAAGAAGGATTCGACAAAGGTAAAAGATTGGCAAAAGGATGTCAGTAACTATATTAGTTAATCGCGTCTCACTAGGTAATTATTCCTCTTCAGGTGAAGAAAGTGATCAAGCTGGAAACATGTACCCTAGATTAAACACCTTTATGAGAAATCAAAAAGTTCTGAGGGTATGAATTACGGATGCGTATTTTTCAGATCGCAACCACGAGTCAGGTGTGTCTGTTCAAGCCTGCGTGTCAGTCGAAAATTATGAATGAAATCGGAGCAACTCAGGATGTCCACTTCCGCATTCATATTGTTCCATATTACCATCCCGCTTCCAAACGACTTTCATACCCGAGAACTCATCTAGAGAATCGAGATTCCGTGTCATTTCGGAGAGGCAGAATTGAGTGAGGTCCACGGTTGTGACAGGAGATCCCAAATCTCGCCGCAGAGTTAAAAGTTGATCAAGAGGAGCAATCCAACATATTTTTCCGTCAGGGGGACTGAGACCGAGGACGACGAGTGTTTGCAGACTGGGGAATAGGAGAGGATCAGGATCCGTCATTCCGTCTTGCAACAGGACAGGGATGTCGTTTTCGTCAACCCATAGGTTTTCCATTGCGGAAAAGAATGAAATGAACCTTTTGAACGACAAAGAGACTCGAGATTCCAGGACATCGCATGATAATGTTAAATCGGTTATTGTCGAGAAAAGGGAGGAGGCCAATGCCGAAAGAAGACCTTCCAGCACATCATTGCATGATTCCGGGGATGGAAAAAGTGCGATGTCGAACATCTCTTCTTTTGGACGATGCTGACGGGCTCGGAGGACTTGGCGCTCGCTGAGAATGAAAACGGACTTTCTACATTCCAAATAGATTCGTTCTACGGAGTGGAAGAAGAGGTAGCTGTGGAGAATTTTGGAGATGGATTGCTCGTAGGAATCCAGATGATCTGTTTGGAGTTCTTTCCATAAGAATAAAGCGCACCCAGGACCAGGCTCAATATCGCGTAGGTAGGGAATGCATCCCCATAGCTTCAGTGTGCGCAAATTGGGAAGATGGATGCGTGGTGATCGATATCCATCAATGATCGTATGATTATCAAGTTCGAGAGACTCCAAACGCGGCAAATGAGTAAGAACATGGCACACTTTCTTGTTATTAAATAGCCGGCCTAAAGATAGTTCCCGTATGTTCGACATCCAGACCGTATCCAAATCGCAGCGAGTTCCCATAGCGTGGAAGATTTTGAGCCGGGGAGCATGGCCAGCGAACATAGATCCTTTGAATTCATGGTAGTCCCTCGGAGAATCAGGGAAAGTAAACACTTCCAAGTTGGGAGCCTGGCGCTGCACCACGTCTTGTAGGCCTTCGATACGCTCGTATTGGGTGGGGAATGGTGAAAGTCTCTCGATACGCTCCCAATGATCCACTACTAGCCGATGGAAAAACAGTAATGTCGAGTCCTTCGGCTCCTCATGATCATCGTCACATCCTCCAATCCAAAGGAGGGTAGTCCCAGTCCTCCTGAGCACCTCGTTCCGCCAGTGATCGGTTTCTTGATTAAGTGAACGCCAGTCCAGAAGTCGTGCCCAAATTGAAGACGTTTTGAGCAAGACGTGTCTCCATGCACGACAGACTTGTGAACTTATGCGCGTGGTATTGAGAGGGAGATGATCTAAATCTGATGATTCGTCTTGATTATTGTCGATGGGCTCAGAGTTGACGGTATTGATCATGAAAACGAGCCAAAGGATGTCTTCGGTGAGCTTCGATACTGGAGGCGATGATGTTGGAAACGACGTAGCACGTGTGGATTCGAAGAACGCCATAAAAGAGATTGTAGAATACAGTGTGTTGAAAAGGAGCCTCGAAGAAGCATAAAAATTAGAGGTCTATGCAGTGGAGAGGAAGTTGAAGGTGAACCGGTATACGAATCCCAAATTTCGACCGATTAAACGCGTACCTCAGGTAATTATTCATGGCTTTACGCCAAGAGAATGGTCTAATTCCACCGCTATCGCCTACTACTCGATCATCCTATGATCCTAATCCCCTGCTTCTGAAATGCGTCTTTTCAGCGCTTTTATCCACTCAATGCGCTTCTGTACCATGTAGCAGGGACAAAAGGCACAATCGGAATTGTTGGCGACGCATTTGAGCTAAAGGGCTTATCCGGTTCCTCTCGTACTCTCCTAATTTTAACTGACGATTGCGTGGTCTACTCATTAAGAATGCGTCATGGAAGATCTGAGATAAGCAGGCACGAGTTAAGTGGTTAGTAACGCAGACCTTATAAATGCACTTCCTTCCGATAAAAACAGTCTGGATTACTGCAAGAATGTCCGATATGCGCTGAGAATCCGAACTTTTGGCAGGTTTGGCGAAGGAAAAGCAGCATTTACTGATGGAGATATAGAGATTTCCGGTAAAGAGGGTCACTTCGTCATCAATTTACGCTCAGCTAATAGCAGGGCCTTGTCGATTCATTGATTCTATCTCCTGTCATGCTCTTTTGAGGTGCAGAGGCTGTTCGAGCTTCGAAGACTCTCGGGGTAAAAAACTCCAATTGACCTAAAATATTGTACAACTCAAATCAATTTTTCTTCTTCATCTTGCCTTTTGATCCTGGAAATGGGTAAAAATACTTTAATATCACAGAAACACAGTCGAGTGCTTTCACAGTTCCGTGACCCAATGGCCGAACTTCGCTCGAATGGGAGAGACCGCATTGAATATGAATACTGGTATCTGTAAAGTTCCCAAACTTGCCGCCAAGTTTCGACAGCCTGAAAGAGAAGACTGAAGTGTATTAACAGGCGCTATAATTCCACTCCGTCAGTGCTGGCCCCTGCATGGTGAGAATTTCCCTACGTCATACTCCTAAACCCTCCTTTAATGCACTGAGAGTCTGCTCACCTAACTGTAAAGATCTATGCGAGACCCATAGCTATCATTTCCCAGCAAATAGCTACAGTTACAAAGAGGTTCGTAGTTGCGTTTTCGGCACATGGCGTCAAAAGAGTAAAGTCGAATCACGGTACCATTCATATTCCTATGTTGTTGTTTTTTCCTGAAAAGAGGTAGCAATATATAAAAGACAGTCTCATTTCTAGATTATAATGTAGTACTACAGTTCACAGTAACGTTCTACACGAAGATAGGGAGATTCGCTCTTCGACGCCTCTAGACACCCGTGGGATGTTAAAACTGAGTACTGAATGCTCAAGTCTACACACGCCCCAGTGAGCTCCAATGCTCGCTTGGTTACTCACCTGCTCAGATTTCAATGCGCATTGACGGTGGAGTAGGCATGTCGAGCAAGCATGTTATTAGGTAAGCACACATGCCTATGGGTGCACGGATATGCATTTGCATACACTTAGATAGGCTTCTAATCCACTATGTACCTATCTAATGATTCTAATCTAATCGAGGCTCGGGCAGCTCGGCCCGGCTACACCCGACAAAACTCAGAAGTTTCCTTATTCGTCGTTGCATGAACTCATGGCTTCGTATTTCCGCTCTCGTTCAATCATAGGTCTATCACATATGATAATTTATTCTATTCGTGGTTTCCTAAACCACCTTTTCATGCAGTACAAAAAGTATGAGGACCCTGGGATATTATGAAAATCGTCATGACGTACTTGTTCTTTGGTTGAGTATGCAGCAATGATAGTCAGGATGCGCAGCGTGCACAATAATGGTCTATGATAATCTGGAATTATGACTTCAAACCAACCTTCAAATTAAGCCTGAAGGCTAAATCGGATATCGGCATCCGTCTTCCACGTCACTCAACATCAGCCCCCTACTAAACGCTCTCGACATTCAAACCCTTGGCTCTTATTACTAAAATTGTACTTCCACTGCGCTGCTATATATAGCCTACAAAACCGTGAGTATTCGGATGATTGCTTCCGGAAGACCACCCTCGATTATATATGCTATGACCTCTCACGTTGTGTATGAAGGACTACAAGACGGATCTTTAGATCCGCCTTATCATATATAATGAAGGTTTGCACCTTCCAAGAATTACACCTTAATTTTCCACTCTGGAAGCTACATTCTACATCTAAGCTTGTCACAAGATGTTATCATCTTTGCCACCTTCAACGATGCCACAAGAGAAAATCCGTATTGCTATCATGTATTCCTTCTGTTTCGTATTCTATTATATATTCTAACTTCACACTGCAGCGGGGCAGGCATAGGGGGATTAACATTATCCACCGCCCTGAAAGCCATGGGCATGGATCAAAAATTGGAGATTAACATTTACGAAGCCTCTTCACAAGTTTCGGAAATAGGTGCGGGTATTGGTTTCTGGCCTCGAGGATGGGACATTTTCAAGACTTTGGGATTGGAGGAAAGCCTTCTCAAAATAGTTCCACGCCCTCCGAACGACAACCTATGTAAGTTGTTCTCAGTCGGCATTGTCAACGAAGCGCTCAAATAGTAATTGCAGATACGGTTTTCCATGTCAGAAAGGCTGACCAAAGTGAAGGCGCCTATGTTAGAGATATACAATCGATAGGTCAGTCGTCTTTGATTGTTTGTTATGCTCCAGTCAATTAAGGTATTGCAGGTGGCATCGCAACAATGCACAGAGCGGATTTACAGAACGTTCTCGTGAAGCACTCAAACAGTCGCATTCATCTGTCACATCGACTTGTATCCTTTGACGAAGGCGACGAGATTTACCTCCACTTCGAAAATGGAACGATTGCTACGTGTGACTTCCTCGTCGGAATGGATGGCATCAAATCGGTTGTCAGAAGGTTCCTCCTTTTGAACCGTGGCCTGGTCAATTCTCCTTCATTATATCCTGTTTGCTCTGGTTATATGACGTATCGAGCACTAATTCCGGCGGAGGCATTACGGAAAACGTTTCCTGGTCATCGGGCCCTGACAAATCAGATGTTGGTGAGTGCTGTTTCCGGTACCGAGAAATCACAGCTTACATAGAAGGTCGAAGTATTCTGGAAAATGGAGAGTAAGTCTTTACTGATTATTAGGAAGTTCTAGTATGGTAAACTGACTTTATTCAAGCATGTTATCACGTTTCCAGTTGCGCAGAACACGCTGATTAACTTTGCGGCTATTATTACCGACCTGTCCACTGTAGGAACGTCCTACGATGGACCTACCACTGTGCCATGCTCGCATGAAGAGATAGAATCATTGTTCACCGAATGGGAAGACGAGGTGAAAGCCATGATTGGCGTACGTATGCTTCTGACGTCTACCTTGACTCTGCCCTTCCAACATAAATATCCCTAGTTAATTGAGAAGCCCACGCGATGGGTCATACGCACCCTGATGCCAATGGATAAATACGCTTCGGGACGCGTGGTAATCGGTGGTGATGCGGTATGTTCACACATCTTGTTTTCGGTGCCAGAGATATGAATTAACCGATACATAGGCTCATGCTATGACCCCATTTCTAGGAAACGGTGCAGGCCGCGCAGTCGAGGTAATCCTGAATATGCTATCACACTGAAAATAAACTTATATATCCCTCTTCAGGATGCCTATATCCTTGCAAGCCTTCTATCCGAGGGATTGTATAGCAAGGATGCGCTGGTCAAGATAGCTGAGATCTACAGCAATATATGCTGCCCAGCAGGAAATGATTTGATAGAGAAGTCGATGCGCGCCGGCAGAATTCTCCAAATGGTTGCTCCCGATTTCAAAGACGCAGAGGAAGGCGATGCGATAATACCGCCTGAGAACCTGGTCGAATTCTTTGAACAATACGATAAGGGGTTGGACATGTTTGGGAAGGGTCGAGCTGAGAAGGACAGGAATAGAGCCTTAGAAAAACTGAGAAGTAGTCAGTAATTACTTTGGCAATGAGCGAGAAATAAGGCCTTGATAGCGAGTATCCAATACAAGTATTTAATTGATTGCGATTTTCTTTAGCACATGCTCCGTGGCATGACACAGGGTTGTCACTTATGACGGTTAAAAACAGCTGGAGAGCGCCAGTACACGGTCTGTAGACAGGTGCTTCGGCGAAACTACTTTTCGGGAACCCATGATGCTCAAGAGCATTTGATTCTACGTTCATATGAAGTAGCGTTGTAATAGTGAGCTCTGGACCATCTGGGCCGAGCTGTCCGAGCGTGGATTAGATTAGATAGCGTAGATTCCATCAACGGCTGTGCACAGTTTATGTGCTAGCGCGCATCCTGTAACAATGCACCTTGCCCACAACGCTATATCGCGTGGGTGCTCGACGAGCATCCCGAGCCTTCCAGACGTAAGCCAATAGGGTAGGGAAGATAGGCCTACTCCACCGTTGAGAAAAGAGAAATCCGAACAGTCTCAGACGATTCGGAGTCAAACACAAAGTAAACATCAAACATGACCTGTGCACATGAATGGATTTGCTCCATTGAGTGGCAAAATAGGTGAAGCCCTGGATCGCTTTTCAAACTGAAAAAACAACGCTTAATGTATCCACACAGTCGAGCCGTCTCCATTCCAATTTCCTGCTCACCTCCAAGTGGCGAAAGCAAAGCAAAGCAAAACAAAACAAAACAAAAAACAAAAAAAAAGGGACTCGCTGCTCGGACAACCCCAATCGTCCCTCGGGCCTCCAGAACAGATACAACCAGAGGTGAGCCTTATCACCCGACGAAAATTTGACATGCACCCTGCACCTCCGTCGCGGGTTCTTGTCGTAACAGGGTGCGATAATACGTATACAAGGTTGCGTGAAAATCGAGGATGTCACTCTGGTTGTGTTATCCTTCATAGACGCCGTCTTCGAGTCATCGTCGTAAAGGGGTATAAGTATCCCCACTCAATTAATGGAAAGATTGTTCAGAAAAAAGCAGAGATTGTGGGAAAGGATGATGGATGGATGGATAAACCAGCCGAACTGAACATCGCACGCACTTTAGGGCAGGCCCAACGAACTGAGCGCTTCAAGAAATAAGTCTCGACTGACTGAAAATTTTTACCGATTGCCTGTCCTACATACATACCAATGTCATTCCACAGAAAAATAGAGACGTACATCTCTCATCGAACGTGAGAAACACAAAACCAAAAATTGGCATTCAACGCACGAGGCAAAGAGACAACACAAGGCAAAGAAAAGTAAAAGTAAAGTAAAATTAGTAATTACAAAAATGTAAAAGAATACAACGCCAGTCCACAATCGCTAAAGTTTGGACGAGGATATTACAGCGAAAGAAGAAACAAAGAAGCGAACGGTTTTTTGTACAGCCGGGATCCAAGTCGTATCGTATCATATCGTAAAAACACTCGTAAAAATGGCGAAGGGAAGAGAGAGCATACAAGCATTACAAGTCCGAGACTCCATCCAAGATTGGCATCATTCGTTCGCATTCAATTCGCATTCTTTACTTCACATTCTTCGCCAAGGTCTTCCCCTCACCAGCAGTAGCAGTGGAAGGACTATCGATGATATGGAATCTAAAACACACAACATAACATGCTCAACCCACCAAACAAGGCGCACAAAAAAAGGGAAAAAAGGCACTCACGCTTCACTCCTCCACCCGTTGCCGCCCTCTCCAACCATGCCCCGCCGCTCCTCCGTCTTATTCACCCACCCGGCCGGGTTGCCCTGGTCAGCTAGAATCGAGTTGCGCTTGTCGCCCACAATCTTGAACTGCGAGTTCGAGTCCTTGGCGGACGACGCGAGGGACGCCGCCTCGTCTTTCTTCTTCGCAAAGAGCTAAACGCATCGAGAACGAGTGATCAGCAAACGGCGAAAGAAACAGGAAACAGGAGAGAAAGGCCAAAAAATTAAACACAACCACTCACATCCCGCAAAACACCCACCCGATCGGCGCCGCCCTCCTCCTTACGCGCATCCTCCATGCGATCCCTTACAACCACGAGCTGCCCGTCCAGATACTCCATCCCCGTGCGCAGCGCCTCGCGGATCGCCTTCTGGATCTGCTTCTTGATGAGCCCCGTGGCGAGCGGCCGCAGCGTCTTGTACAGGAAGTCGTGGTTCGAGTCGCGGATCGCGAATTTGAGCGTGTCGACTTTCACTTTGACGTCGTGCACGTGGAAGACGGAGGAGCGGTCCGTGGAGGGGGTGGAGACGAGCTCGATTGTAGCCTGTGTGTGTGTGTGTGTGGATTAGTTAGGTGTAGGGTGTAGGGGATGGGATGGAGAGGGACGTACGCTGAGGCCTTCGCCGCCAAGCACGACATCTGCCAGTCCCGAATCCTTCATCTTGGGAATGCCCGTCTTCTTCCTATAATAAAACGCCACATCCCGCATGTCCGCCTGGATCTGCTCCAAGTTCACCGTGATGCTGCGCGTGCGTTATCAAATTAGCACGCGGTATACTAAAAACACACCAAAGCAAGGAAAAGAAGAAGAGAACACCCACCGATGCGAATTCTGCTCGCTGATCGCATTATACGGCGAGAACGCGACATAGTTGTGCGCCTCGAAGGAGACCATGTTCGGGAGCAGGTTGCGGCCCTGCAGCGTCAGGTTCTCGACGACGAGGTCGAGCGCGTCGTCGCTGTACTCGACGCGCGGGATCGGGATGTATCCGATCTGCGTGGGCGGGTGGGTGTAGGTGTGAGTTTAGAATCAATAGGTCGAGACCAAGACAGAGACAGAGACGCGCCGCACCTGGTCGATCAACGCCGGCAAGATGACCTTGCGGATATCGCTCCACAGCTCCGGCTTGAACTTCAAGCTGCCCTCGCTGTCGAACAGGAGGTCGCGCGTGAGGCGCGCCCAGTCTTGCCCAAACTGCTTGTTGATCTGCGGTAGCGGAGTAACGCATAAAGCACAAAGCAAAGGTAAAGGTAAAGGTAAAGGTAAAGGGTGCGTCAGCTCACGCACGTTTATAAGAAAGGGACAAGAAAAAAAGGAATAAAACGCACCGGATCCTCCCCCATCGCCCCGAACCACCGCCCGACACTGTCAAATAGCCCCTCAAAGTGCGCCCTATACTTGCCGTCGTAAAACTCGCGCCCGATCTCGCGCAGCTTGTTCGCGTGGTTGTTGCAGTCCGGCTCGAGGATGTATCCCGGTTCGAGGAGCACCTGCGTTCGCGTTAGTGTGTTGATAATACCAGGGCGGGAAGAGAGGGGGAGGGAAGCGCACCTTGCGAATATACAGATCACACGCCTTGAACCACTCGCGGAGCGCCTCGTCCCTTCTTGCATCATCGATGAGCGCGTCGAGCGCGTCGGTGACGATGCTAAAGGACGTGCCGTTCGCGAAGCGCTCGAGCAGCGTGCGCAGCTCCGCGATGCATGCGTCCAGGTTCGATTGCTATCGACGCCAATTTAAATATCAGCTTGAATGAGAATGGCAATTGGAGCGAGGACAACTGGACACGCACCTTCGCAACGCCACCGACATGCTCGTGCAGCACGCCGCCCGGCCCCGCGATCGCGTGGCCGTGGCGCGCGTACTCCTCGACGAACCCGAGGAGCCACTTGATCGAGTCCTGGTAGTCGTCGTGTTTCTGGCACTCGAGTATCACCTGTTATCCAAGGTATCGGCATCAGTTCCATGTCCACGTTAACGTTACTTAAAAGGGGTAATGGGAATGGAAAGCAGGGGAATGGGAATGGGAATGGAATGGGAAAGGAGGGGACGGGCGAGTAGGGATAACATGGACTATACACACCTTCTTCCCTCTAAATATAAACTGATCCCTCCGCTCCTCCGGGAAATACTCCTCTGTGAAGAACTGCTTGCCGCGCTCGAAGCGCTCGGTGGCGGCGTCCTTGTGCTTATCCGGTATGCGCTCGTTGAAGCCGTCGCGGACGGTGTCCTATCATCAAAATCCAGTACTTAGCAAACGCGACGCAAGTAGTAGTGAAGGAAAACAACACATACCCGCATCTGCCTCACGCGCCCCATAACCCCGCCCTTCTTCTTTTCCGCCTCCGCCTGCGGATCATCCGCCTCCTGCACATCCCGCACATGCTCCTGCGCAGTCCCCTTCGCGTCCTCCTTCGCCCCCAGCGCCTGCTGCTTCACCGGCTCCAATTTCGACGGGTCATCCACCACCTCCCCGGCTTTATTAAACGCCTGCTGCTTCGCGCCCTCCTTCACGCCCTGCGCCTCATTATACACATGCCCTATGGGCTTCCCCTCTGCGTTGTCCTTCGTGTGTATGCGCGCGCCGCCGGGCGCATCGTCGTGCGGGTGCGCTCGGACCGTCGCGTCCGTCCCCGGCACCCTTGCTTCGAGCACGGGCGTCTCCCCGGGCCCTGCGACGCGCCCGCCCTCCGTGATGAACTGGTCGTTCGGCGCGCTCTCGTCGACCCGCGCGAGCGCGTCGGGGTGCGGCGCGAGTGATGCGGCGGTGTGCGCGGCGCCGCGCGCGAGCAGGTCGCGCCCGATGAGGGAGAAGTCGCCGAGCAGCTTGCGGACCTCCGAGTTGGAGAGGATGAGCGTGAGGAGCGTGCGCAGGTGCTTCACGGCTGCGGTGCGCGATTAGCAATTAGCAAAGGTCAAGAAAACTGCGGAAATGGGGGATGCACGCACCCATCTCGCTGTCCTGGTCCGCCTTGCTCTTATCCACGGGTATCTTCTCGCTCAGCTCCCCTCCTCCAACACCCCCCTCGCTCGCTTGAGCGGCCGCGCCGCGCGTGTGCCACACGAAGTCCTGCAGCAGCTCGTCCGCGTTCTTCTCGTGCACCATCAGGCGCGCGGTGGCGAGGATGTCGCGCACGTCCTGCACGAGCTTGCGGCCCGCGGGCGAGAGCTTGGACTGGTCGACGGGCGAGTGGTCGAGCACGTAGCGGAGCGTGGCGTCGATCTGCGGGTTCGAGGGGAGCTTCCCGGCGCGGAAGGCCTGGATGATGCCGTATAGGCGGATCTGGGGGGTGGATGGAGGAAGTTAGTTTGCGGGTTGGAGCGAAAGGACGGAGAGGGAGAGGGAGAGAGGGAAACGCACCTTGCGGTCGACGTCGGCGTCTTTGGCGGCTTTATCGACGGGGTCGACGACGGAGCCCTTAGCGGGGTGTGCACTGATATCTTTCGGTGCGGGTGGTAACTGGGACATCGTAATTCGTTTGTCGTAAGGTATGTAAGTCGTAGGTTCGTGAGTTTGTTTTTGGTTTTACAATGTGATTAGCGGCGAGATGATGGGAATGGAAGTATTTGGAGAAAAAGGCGGTGGAAAGGAGGAGGGGAGTGGTATATGTATCCTCGGTGGGGTCGCAGACGTCATCTATGCCGTCGTTCTTTTTAGGTGTGCATTCGCAGTCCATATCCATCCATGCCATGTCTGAAAGTTCTGTGTGACGTGACGTCATCGTTGCTGCGAATAGCCCTTGTTTGCTCCTCACACGTCGATCTATGGCCCCTATTCGCATTGCAATCATGCTATCATTGATAGAGCTATTGCGATATCGATCTGACTAGTACTCTTCGAGGCTGCGAATGACATACCTGGATGAAATTATGAATGTACGCTGCGTCTGTGATGTTTTCTCGCGTTCATTATGGAGCCCACCAGCTACCGAAAAAGGAAATTTCCCATATTACTGAAATAGCTGTCGCGTGCTGCATCGTCACTGCTGTGGAGTCGAGCGAGAGCATAACAAGCGTTGAATTGAAGTAGTGGAGTACAGAGAAGGGATAACAAGCTTCGGTCTTCCTCCTCCTCCATTGACAACTTCTATCCTCCCATCGATCATCGGTTGATCCATCACCAGTCCAGGTCGGAAGGAACTCCACGGAGTGCAGATGAGCGTGAAAGTATGACGCCTCTCAGCCTCCTGTAAGTTATTGAGAGTCCATGAACGAGATACTGACCTAACTGAAGATCATGGAAAATACATATGTAGTACAGTCTATACGCATCAGCATAACAATGTCCGATTTTCGAAGCTACTAAAAATTGAGGGAGACAAAGAAACAATCAGAGGAAGCATTGCACTGCAATCTAGCCAGTGAAAAAAATAAAAATAAAATAAAAATAAAATAAAAAGTTGACAAGGCCCAGCCCCCCTTTCTTATTTTGAATCTCCGAGAGGCATTTCATTCGCGGCACATCCCGTTGCGCGCTCTGCAGTTCACCCCGAGATTCGAAAAAATCCGGCTGTCTGGCGCTGTCTAGACTTTAAACAGCGGCCGGACATGGCAGTAATACTAAATCACACCGAGCCGAACCATATTGCGCTCGGCGCACCCCCTCCCGCGCTCGCTTCTTCCCTCCATTTTCAAATATCCCATAAATCAAGCGCACAGCACCCACCCATCACGTCCCAAGAAGCCCAAAAACCAGAACCAGAATAATCACCAGCGGCCTACAGTACAGAGACGAGAATGAGAATTGGAACGTGAGCTGCTTTACCCAGTTACCCTCACCCTTACCCACACACAAACACAACTGCGCCGGAGACCCATCTCATGATACGGGGATGGGGATGGCACCCTGAGCCGTGCCGTAGAGGAACGTAAGAACTGATCTTCGAGTAGGGGCCAGGAAGGGTTGGGCAGAGTCCGTGTGCGTATGGATACGATTGGTGCACTGGAGGCAAAGAAAGGCACAACAGGGACTCGATGGGCTGTGGAATAACAGGCGGATCCTGATCGTTGTATGGATGAATGGATGGATACAGTGCAAATTCATGCGCATTGAAGTTGATCCAAAGCGCAGTAGCACTCATTATCTGTAGCTTACAGGAGAGGGGTGTGCCGTGCCGTGCGCCCCGCCTAAAGCACATACGCTTACATCGCTTACGCAGATTGATAATAAATTGCGTGAAAGAATACAGAGCCGGCGGGTGCTCCAGAGTCCATATACCTTACGCTTATAGCAAGAGCCTAATCACCAATACCAACACGCCACAGCGACAGCGAGGGGATACGCATGCAATATAACACATATCATGAAGTCCTCGTGCAGGGCCGTCTGGCATTTGGAATGGGAACGTGCTCCACTTTACCCAGCTACCCTCACCCTTACCCATACACAAACACAACTGCGCCGGAGACTCATCTCACAATACGGGGGCGGGAATGGCACCCTGAGCCGCACCATGGGGGAACGGAAGAACTGATCCTCGAGTAGGGTCCACGCAGGGTTGGGCACAGGAAGAGTCAGAGTCCACGTGCACATGGACACTCATACGATTCGTGCGCTGCAGTCCATCCGCATCCGCAAGCCTGGATCGTTGGAGGCAAATAAAAGCACTGCGGACTCGGCGGAAGGCGGCTCAACAGGCGCACCCTGATATTTGGATGGGTAGATGCATGCAGGGAGTGCAGATGCATTGGTTGACTGAGAGCCAATATGGACAGCGCACGCTGGAGAGGTGGCGGTGTCGCAACATGCAGCAGCAGCTGAGGCTCTCACAACAGTGCAGCTCAACCTGGTGCGGGGGCGTCCGCGGCGATGTGTCCACTCCACTCAACACGCCCGCCGCGGATGTGCAGCCCCCGCGAGACGGGGCCAGGCCCCGTAATTCGTAACAACAGCCGTGCCGTGCTAAAAGATCACAATCCAACAGGCAGAGTTCGCAGACACGTCGCGGTGAATCTCCACCGCCTTCCAATTATATTCTCCAAAACTGCGCCAGAGCCCTCATACCACACGAGCACACACAGCGCAGAGCACTAGCAGCGACGACATGCAAGTTCGCATTGAAGGTTATCCAAAGCACAGTAGCACTCGTGATCTACAGCTTAGAGGGGTGTGGCGTGGCGTGGCGTGGCGTGCCCCCGCCTAAAGCACGCACGCTTACATCGTTTACGCAGATCGATAAGAAATTGCGCGAAAGAATGCAGAGTCGGCGGGTGCTCCATAGTCCATATACCTTACGCTTATAGCAAGAGGCCTAATCACCGACACCAACACGCCACAGCGATGGGAGACATACAATACATACCATTCAAGATCGCGCACAGCCTTGAAGGCTGACAACACATCACCGCAACAAGTGACCACCGCAGACAAACTTCGCTCCGTCGGATGACGGTGACCCAGAAGACAGAAAAACGCAAACATGAGGGCGCCGGGCTGTGGAGACATCATAAATTGCACAAGGTCCACATGGTAGGTCTCTCTCTCTCGGCCTTCGTGAAGGTCGTGCGTTACGCCTAAGTAGCTACTACCACTAAGCCTGACCGATTTAAAACCCTGGATTAAACAGCACTTCGTCGGACCGGGACGGTATATACGAGTTCCAGTAGGGCTGCCATTCAGGTGTTTAAATTCTGGGTACGACGTGTGCCCAAGACTGCGATCAATACGCGTAAATCAGGAGTTGAGACTGCCACGCGCACCTGAACGCCTGTCCTCTGCACATCCCCAACAGCGTGCGCCCTACTCTGCACGCGGCACCAGCGACAAAGAAGCTAACTACAAGACCGGCAAACCACACCAAGCTGTAGCTGGTCTTGAACAGGACCATATTCCAAGAAAAGGCGTGACTGTCCTCGTTCGCCAGATTCCAATAGATAGATAGCACATCGCGTACCGACAGCGCAATGATCCTGTTTAAGGGTAAAAAAAAATTATAAATCAACTCCGCACAGCTACATACTATAGTGGCAGTTAGCTCACTGGGCAACGAAAAAAGAGGCCATGAATACGAGCGTCCATATCCCACTCTCCCATGTGGCGAGAGTACGCCAATCGAAGCTGAAGGGCTGGATAGGCGTCTGTTGGTGCGTCCTCGATTCTGCATCAGAATGCCGGATTCCGTGGCGCCAACGTCGAATCGTGACGACAGCGCCAAATATACACGCGCCCACCACGACCATGCTCAGGGGATCAATGAAGATCCACATGATGTCGGAGTGCTGGAAATGCCACCTGTTCACGACTGGTTTTCGCGATAAGCCACCAGCAAAAGTAGACACAGTCGACGAGGCGAATATGTGCTACTTACTCAACGACATCACTGTTCCCGCGTTAGTTGAGATTGCAGTCAGCCTGGCTTGACATTGGATTGGGCACGGTGCTTACAACACACAGCCACTGTAGAGGAGGCAAAGTAGAATAAAAACGGGGCTGCGCCTATAACCAGGAAAGTCGGTATGTGAGGGTTATGCTTGAACAGCCACGGAGCAGTATTCGGGGATTCGCGCTCGACTATGGAGCACCAATACGAACTACAATGTGAATATAAGTATAAGTGAGGAGCGCCATGAGCGACGAGGAGGGCCCGGATACACGTACATGAGGATCCATGAGATCACAATAATCCATTCCCGCGTATTCGGTGCCATTGGTCTCCCTTGGTACGTGAAAGCGATCTTGGTGGCGCCAAGTCCGAAGATAACAATAGTATTCAGAGTTCGCCACCAATTGATTGTGAGTGCTGGTCTGAGAGGTTCGTCCAGAACGGCGTTGGACATACTATTGTCGTTGCTGTTATCAGTTCCGATAGTTAAGTAGAGGATACAATACAAGGCGACAATAAGTACCGAGACGATAGATCCTGAGGTTCCATACCAGCGCGTCCAGATTCCAGAGTAGGAGTAGCTTGTCTTCGAGGTAGTGATAGTTGTTCAAAAGCGCTGGGAGACATTGCCAGAGTTGTAGCAGCGGCGAGATTGCAATGGGGGGAAGAGGAACGAGCAGCTTACCAGAAGTAAACCCAGATTCTACATAATGAACAGCCTCCCTTCACTGGCAGTGCCTCGTATATTGTTTTGCCTTCCGAATTTCCAGCGCGCGGCTTGATGCGACCATCATATAACTCTCTCACGGTATGCCAGCCATGTAAGCGCGATATTTATATATCAACCCTGGGCAGTTTACAAGCAAACATATTCAAATTTAATATCTCAGTAAATGCAAAAAAATTTACAACAAAACCAACGACAGAAGATTTGAACTCGGACGGTTGAATAGAGCCCCCCTAAAAACAGTCTTTTTGTGAAGTTCCCCACCACGATGTTTTGGGTTGGACAAATTTGTCGACCGAATTTTCGCAACTTTTCGCATGTTGGAAGGCTGATGCCGGCGGCAACCATGTCAAGATGGGTCGAGGCCAACCTTGATGGATATCATCGCGCTTTGAGATAAGTACCTGCCTTTGCTGCCTTTGCTTCTTTGTAGACCCATCAGAGTCGAAACCAAAGTCAAGTTGTTCATTCTCTTGTTCACTGCTTGCCATGTTCTTCAAGCAGTGTCCTGTTTCGGTGGAGCTTCTTCTCGATTACTATCAGGGCTTGGGCTGCAGTCTTGACCTGGATCAGTGTCCACAATTTGATCTGCTGACTTGTTTGTGTTTGAAATTGTCGATGCAGATTGGTTCATCAATACAGAAATATTTCTCTTTTTCTTGGGAGGGTGGCCAGGGCCTGCTTTGGGGTTATTGCATTTACGGCACATCTGGTTGTGGCAGCGGCCGGACAAAACAGTTCGACCAAGTTGCACCGAGCCGAAGCATATCGCACCTCCCACCCTCTGATCGCCCGTCGCCCTTGCATGCTCAGCGCTCACTCCTTCACCCCATTTTCACGTACTTATCGCATAACTAAGCGGCAGCACCCACCCATTACGTCCCCAAAAGCCTAAGAATCAAGATAATCACCAGCGGCAGTTAGGCCATGGCTCTCACGGCGGTGTTGTTCAACTTGCGGGTCCTCTCGATAATGAATATTGATGATCGTCAAATAAATCGTCCCCTGAATTTATATCTGTATGGACAGCCAGTAACAATAGGATGAAGGTGCATGCATGCTGCTCACTCGCTTACTCGTGTTGTCACCCATATTCTTACTTTCAGGGCCACGGTGTTACAGTACTAACAACAAAGATAAACGAAATTCAACACGGAGTTGTAATATTAATACATTCATATTCAATAGTGTCTCATACTATGTCGAACGACTTGGTCAACACTTGAGGTGGGTTAAACCGAATGCGACACAGTAAACGACTGTATTGAGAAGGTACGACACTCTCTAGTCATGATAGTCGCTGCCGCTACTGCTCTTCTCCAGGTGTACAACCTTTCCATCCACTTCGAACGATTGTTCTTACATGTCAACATTCGTGATGCCTGCTTCTTTCAAGATGGCGGACTATCTTGAAGGTTGGCAGCACATCACTACAACAAATGACCATAGCAGACAAAATTTGCTCCGGTCCAGATTCCAGAAGAAAGAAAAATGCAAACATGAGCCGGGCTATATAGACATCATAAATTGCGTAAGGTCCGCAAGGTAGCTCTTTCTCTCGGCCTTCGTGAATTTACAGGTCATGTATTACGCCTAATTAGCTCTACTACTAAGCCTGACCAATTTAAAACCTCGGATTAAACACCCCCTCGTCAGATGGTGACGTTATATACGAATTACAGTAGGGTTGCCATTCAGGTATTTAATTCCTGGGTCTGATGTGTGCCCCAAGACTGTGATCAACATGAGTAGCTCGAGAGTTTAGACCTGCCATGCCGCGCACCTAAATGTCTGTACTCGTAATATCCTCAACAGCATGCGCCCCAGTTTGTATGCGGCCTCAATAACGAAGAAACTAACTAGATAACTAGCAAACATCACCAAGCTGTAGCTGGTCTCAAACAGGACCATATTCCAAGAGAAGGCATTGCCGCCATCCTCGTTCGCTTGATTCCAATAGGTAAATAACATATCGGATACCTGAAGCCCAATGATCCTGTTTGAGGTAAAATATAAATCAACATCTCATGGCTACATGCTATAGTGGCAGTAGCTCACTGGGCACCAAAAAAAGAGGCCATGAATATGAGCATGAATATCCCATTCTCCCATGGATTTAAAATATTCCAATCGAAGCTAAAGAATTGGTTAGGCGTCTGTTGGTGAGTACTCGATTGCCAGATTCCATGTAGCCAACGTCGAATCGTGATGACACTGCCAAATATACAAGCCACCACAACAATCGTAATGACAATCGGGATGATCCAATGTTGGAAATGCCACTTTTTCATGACTGATTTTTATGATAAGCTACCGGCAATAGACACCATTGATGAGGCGAATATTTACTACTCACTAAATGACATCGCTGTTCCCGAGTTAATTGAGATTGAAATCAGACTTGACATTGGGCACGGTGCTTACAATAAACATTCACTATAGAGACGACAAAGTAGAACAAAAATGGGGCGGAGCCCGTGACCACGACAGTCGGTATTTGTGGGTTATGCTTGAATAGCCACGGAACAGTATCCGGGGATTCGCTCTCAACTATGGAACACCAATATGAACTACAAAGTGAATATAAGTGGGGAAGGTTATGAGTGAGGAGGACTTGAATATACATACATGAGGATCCATGAAACCACAATAATCCAATCCAGTGTATTCAGTGCCGTTGTATTCTCTTGGTACGTTGAAATGACCTTGGCGGCACCAAGACCAAGGATAGCAATGGTATTTAGAGTTCTCCACCAATTTATTTTGACCGCTGGTCTGAGAGGTTCATCCAGATCGGCGAACGTACTATTAGTGCTGTTATCAGTTCCGATAGTCAAGTACCGGATACAAAGCAACAATAGAGTAAGTACCGAGAAGGTATATTTTGAGGATCAATACCAGCGCGGCCAGATTCCAGAGTAGCTTGTCTTTCAGGTAGTGATAGCTTTTCCAAAGCGCTGTACGACATTGCCAGAATGGTAGCAGCGAATTTGAAATGAGGGGAATGAGTGGAAGGGGAGCAGCTTCCGAGAAAGAAACATATAGTCTATATAACAAACAACCTCCCCAAGGAGGTAGTGCCAGCCGTGTAAGCACTATATTGATATATCAACCCTGGGCAGTTTACCGCTGGCAACAGTGGTTTATATAGAACACTTTGCTGTGCCAGTGCCACTGGCATACTTGCATCGGCAGTAGAGAGGGGTGCAAACTCCCCAATCATGGTCGCAACTTGCTAAATTGCTAACATAGACTACGTTCTTCATTACGTGGCGTTACACTCCCTAAGTCTTAGAACAGCAAACTTGGTCTCAAACCCCTCAGGGGCCGGCCAATATACTTCCCAGCAGCGCTCAGCGAGTCGCTATTCACTGCTCATTTGTTTTTTTACCAACTACGCATGGCCCAAACCAGCATATGTTGTAGAGCATTTTGGGTAGTATAGGCGAGGCCTGTCAGAGACCCTCAAAAGAATATAAAGTTAAAGGCGGAATACATTGTTTGTTGTTGTAGACATGAGAATTATTGCATGCTATGGTCAATTCTAGTTGGTGAGCCCTCGCTCTCGACCGTGATGGCATTCATATCTATTAATATCGTAATTATCAGCGCGTAATACGAGCGCACAAGGGAGCACACCGCGCCTGCGTCTTGTGCTTGTGCAGCCGTACGTCGGCGACGAAGTCAAGCTGTGCGCTTTTAGAGTTTTCACGGGGTGATCATTTAGAAGACAGCGGATCACGTGGGATCACACATTTTGGCAGATCTCTGAAAGCTCGCCATATATCCCTTACATACCGATCAATGTCAATTCACGTCAACGGGAGACCTCCCTGTCGCCAAACCCCCATCATCTCCGCTACCAGCCTGTGCCTCACCATCTTCAGCCCACACACACGTCATCAGCCACACCCACCACACGACCCCTTGAAGAACTGCACATGTAGCTCCGCCTCCGGCACGCCCTACTGGATGCACATCATCCTGGCCTCTAATCATGGAACACTCATGGAACTCGGTATCACGCCTATCATCACTTCGGGAATGATCGTGCAGCTTTAGGCAGGTGCAAGCCTTATCGATATGGATTCCAGTCTTAAGGAGGATCGGGGGTTGTTTAGTGGTGCCCAGAAATGTGAGTGTCGTGTCGTCTTATGTCGTGTACATCCCGACCTTTCCCTATCCGCACCCTTCTCTTCCTGTCCTCCAATATCTTCATCATCTATATGTGCACACGCACAAAGAAGTACACATACTGACCAAAATTTTGCAGTCTTAATCTCATTATTGGTCTCGGTCAAGCCACCATCTACGTGCTCACAGGGCTCTACGGCCAGCCCTCGGCCCTCGGCGCGGACGTGTGCCACCTGCTCATCATCCTGCTCATCCTCGCGGCGCTGATCGTGATCGTCTTGGACAAGCTCCTGCGGAAGGGGTACGGTTTCGGGTCCAGTATCAACCTGTTCGTCGCGACCAATATCTGCAAGTCGATCATATGGAAGACATTCTCGCCTACCACTGTGAACATTGGGCGCAATTTCGAAGGCGGTCGTCGCGCTCTTCCATCTGCTCTTCACGTGGCATGATAAAAGCCATGCACTTAGGGACGCGTTCTGGAGAGAGCGGCTCCCAAATATGGTATCGCTGATATCGACGGTGGTTATTGGATTTGAGATCCCGGTGAGGAGCAATCGGTTCAATGGACAGCGGGGGGCGTACCCAATCAAGCTGTCCTATACGAGCAATATGCCGACCATGCAACAGAGCGCGCTGACGAGCAATGTGCTGATTGTGTCGTAGATGCTGGCAACGAGGTTCCCGCGGAACTTTTTGGTTAAAGTTTCGGGTGTTTGAGAGGTTAGTTTTCTGTTTTTTTTTTCTAGATGTTGGGATTTTGGCTGATATGTTTTCACCGTTCTCTTACTACTTGTCCCCTTGCTTTCCCTCGGATCTGCAGCCACTCTAAGACTTCCGGAAACTGCGGGCCACAGGTGGGATCGCACACTAACTCGATCCACACCGCGATCTACATCGTCTTCATACTGAGTGCGTGTGCGCTGTTTAGTAAGACGCAGATTGAGATCTCTAGGAGTGGGCATCGGGATGTGGCGAAGGAGTTGAATGATCAGCAGATTGTGGGTTTTTCTTTTCTTGTTGCTCATTTGCGTTCGGTTTCCAGTCCCCATTTCCATGTCCTCAACGCCACGCCACACCACCTACCTATTCATCCCCTCCATTCGTTTCGTTTTTTCTCCACATCTTCCTTCTAATCGTCTTTAACCTGTACGCTAATTCTCTCCCACCAACCAGTTCATGGCTAGCCACCGCCAAGGCTCAATGTACGAGGACCTGAAGCGCGTGATCCCGACTGCAGCTACATTCGGCAGGGCCATCCTCGGCTTGCACTCTGACGACGAACCTTTCTGGTGCGATTGGGAGCGGCACAAGGATCTTGATGGCTGTTACTATTATTTATAGCTGTGATTTTTTTCTTTTTCTTTCGTTGTTCTTGTCTTCTCCTTTTTCCCCTCTTTGGAGAGAGAGCGAGAGAGAGGAATATGGTTGCTGATTTGGTTTGTATAATTTTTTACTTTATTTTTGAACGTAGACTGGGAGATCGGCATGCGTGAATCGGGCGGGCCTGAGATGGCGGCGTTTGGTGATTTGCTGTAAATAAAATAATCGACATCGCCTTGTGCACATTTGACTTGATGTACCCTGCCCACTGCGTTCTCGACGCCTATATTTCTATTTTGCAACCCTGTTCTCCTCTCCTCTCCTCCCCCTTCCTTCTTGTTGAGAGCATACTAAACCGTGCCCTAATCGTGGTGGCGGGTGGGAGTGCGTGGGGTGCGGGAGGATGCTGGTGGATGGCGGATGCGATATAATTTATACTTGTGTTCGTTTGCTCGTTGTCTGTAAGCAACATGATTTATGCGCCCGGGGTGTGGTATAAGGGGGCGTTTGAACCGTCGTTACGTGGAGGGGAATGAAAGGTGGGTGGGTGGATGGGAACAGGGACTGGGATTGTGAGGAATTTCACGATTGCTTGTGTAGAGAAGGCGAAGGCGGTGTCTCTTCGTGTTTTATGCTAAATTTTATGTCTTATGGTCGTGGCTTATAATTCATTACGTCTCATCGAGCTTTGAGAATGATTATGATATTACACTTTACACTGTCTATTGAGAATAAGGCAAGACAGGCCTCATCGCCTTCAATAATAAAGGTGCTATAAAGAAGTTCTGCGGTCCGATTAACAGGTACTTTGGCTGTATGGTCCGGCAGGCGCAGGGAAATCGGACATCGCCCAGACCTTTGCAGAACTATGCACCGCAAAGAAGCACCTTCTCGCCAGTTTCTTTTTCTCTAGGGCGGATCCCAGGCGAAATAACGCCATGGCACTCGTGGCTACGTTGGCGTACCAAGTCTCATTGAACACACTGGAATCTCGGGAGATAATTGGGACCGCTATAGATAAAAATCCGGCTATCTTTCAGCTCAATTTCCACACACAATTTCTAACACTGATCCTCGACCCTCTTCTTCGCATATCAAGCACTGGGCTCTTCAGATCTGGCAAATCATTTCCACGTCTGATTATCATTGACGGTCTGGACGAATGCAAAGGTGCGGACGTTCAGAGCACCGTTTTGAACACTATCTCGAATGCACTCCAACAACATCTCTTGGCTCTCCCCTTCAGAATTCTCATTGCCAGTTGACCAGAGTATCATCTCACCACATCATTTTCTGTCACCCCTCTGTGCACCCTGACTTTTCGTCTTGCACTCAACGACACATACGAGCCAGACAAGGATATCAGGCTATATCTGATAGACTCGTTTCGTGACATACGAAAGACGCACATCATGCGCGCCCATCTTCCGGATTCATGGCCATCAGAGGAAGACATCGCCGAATTGGTCGCAAAATTATCAGGTCAATTCATCTATGCAGCTACGGTCATCAGATATGTATCGTCTCTTCGATATAATCCACTCAGTCGTCTCAAAGTCATTCAAGGCCTCCTTCAAGTTAAAGACGATAGGCCATATGCTCAACTTGATACTCTATACATCAATATCCTTTCTGAGGTGGAAGATGTCGAAACAGTCTTGCGAATTCTAGGGATGGTTTTTGTATTGCCCAAAAATACATATGATTTCATTAGACTTCTGGGAGTCAGTGAACTGGAGAAGTTTATGCAACTTACCCCAGGCATTGTTCAACTCCTCCTCCTTGACCTATTGTCCGTTGTGGATGTCTCAGATAACAATGAGCCCATCAAATTTCTTCATGCCTCGTTCAGTGACTTCCTCGTCGATCCAACCCGGTCTCATCAATTTTACATTAATCCAAGTAAAAGACATGAGGAAGCAGCCTATTTCTGTATTCCTGCTATTGAATCTAAGTATTGATTGCTCTCTTACAAATTTATTTCTGAGCTTCTGTTTTTTTCATATATAGCGCTCGATATGGCAACATCTCTGCCAAATCTTGCATACCAGTCACTCTTGAGTCATCTTCGACTGGCAGGCCCTCTGCATGACAACACCACTCTTCGGGAGAAGATTTTTCAATGTGCCCTATATTCAGCACTGGACAACTTATACGCTCAAATTAATGGATGACTCTTTTATGTATTACCACTCTTGGATTTATGATCCTGGAAAGTTTCTAGAATTTCTGCAAATGTCGGTATGTCTACTTGTTTTAAAGATATCAGACTCAACATATTTTGACTCCAAATCAAGGAATTTAGCCAAACGGAAGAGCTCTATCTCCACCATCGAGGTATCTTGGATCAAAAATCACGCGACTCCTTGACATTGATTCCCATGAGCCCTTATCTGTCTTTTTGGACTGCTTTCAGCTCCAGCAGGAGACTCGAATTCAATTGAATGGTCTATTTTAACCAAATTTGGGATCTGTCAGACTTATTGGCAGATGACCTCTCGGCTTCTGTGCCAACTTTCCTCTTTTCTCCCTTATTCGATCAAATCGAGGTGGGCAGTGTGCGGCCACAATCTGCACAGTATGGCCCTCATAGCATAACTGGTACCCCGTATCTACGGATGGTAGAGGAGTTTCTAAACGATCCATCACGTGCAGGACCGCACGCTGTAAATCAATCAACGTATACTGCGGCTGCGGTGGTTGGGGTGCAGTCTGCGGTCAAGGCTTGGAATGAGACAAAGTTCACTCTGGGAAAACAGTGCAACTTCATCTGGGATGCTCTTGCATTCATGTTGTCGAAGGCCGGGTACTCACATGAGCTGGTCAATACGCTTGGCCAACAGAACCTTACCTTCAATCTAGGAAGCCCGGACACCGATGTGCGCCATCGGATGATGACCTTGTGGAGCGGTCCGCAACTATTTGCTGAAATTCAACGGGTCGAGACCTTCACCATTCAAAATTATCATCAACTGCATCATAGGATATCCAAGTGACGATCTTGGTCATTTGTTCACAGACGATGACTTATATAATAACAGTAGGATGCACCAACCTTTTTACATCGATGAATCTATTCTTTCGAGCGACGAGGATGTGCAGGAGCGGGCAGCGTGAAAGCAAACGGCCATGTGGGAATACATAATTCGGACATATGCATATATTCAGAAGGTGATGTGGTGTTAACGTGCAAGGGAAATGCACTAGCGTAGAATGTACCGCTATACGGTGAAAGTAATAATAATATTCGATCTCTCAGAACCCGACCGAGTCACTAAGACCATAAGTTCGGGATACACATTGACGCCAACAAGCCGACAAGTATCCTCTGCTTTAATCCTCTGCATACATATGCAGGACTGTACATTTATTTGCACAAAGCACAAACCTTGAATCAGTGATCACCATTCAGACCGAAGTCTGGTGCGCTCTATCCTCTCTTTTTCTCTTCTATTCAAAGTCACCTCAAGGTTACTTATATCACACGTGCGACTATTTAATGAATGAAACAATATAATATATTCCTTCGAGTTGATTGAAAATCAAAGGTGTTCGATACCCTAGACATTCACTATGTATGTATGTATGTATAAATTTTATCTACAGTACAGTACCAGTCCGAAAAAATGCTCCCAGCTCGTTTTCGTCGGTGGCCTGCCTGCCTGCTTGTATGTAAAGATGTGGGTCGTTACCATGCATTGAATTTTCTTAATAATACTGTCGTTGTCGTGTTCCATCGAGCCAAATCCCAAATCGGCATCGGTCCTCCTTCCTGGATGAGATCATAACCTCACTAAGACAGGACAATAAATGAGTAGGGTGGTGCATGGGTTGCATGTGGTGGAATAATTGTAGGGATATCCTGATCATGTGTAGCGCGTAGCGCATAGTTAAAGTGTAGGTGAAAATGTGGGAAGGAGGCATAATAAAACTCACAGCGCGCTCGAATGTAATAAATTCAAACGGTGGAATTTTTAGTCTGTGGTGAGTGTCGTGCGGGGGGTTAAGCTAAGCATGAGCATGGAGGTGCGGGTGCCGCGTCAACCACATGAGTGCGGGCAGGCATAGGATGTACAATAGGGTGTATATGGCGTCGTCGAGACATCAAGACATCGATAGGACATTGGTCGGAAGGGAGGTGTCGCAGTTGTTTAATTTGGTCGGTATTTCTCCTGCTTTTGGTGTTTTCGGGGAGGTATACCGGAATTCAAATCTATCAGTCAAAAATCAAATAGCAATCGCACTCGCACTCGCACTCGCAAGGGGGGTCGCACGATCCAGCAAGCGAAAAACAATAAATACGAAGCACCCCAGCACTCGACTCAAACTCCGTCCGTAGAACGGTTACGGAGGAAGAGCGCAGAGGGTGCCATCACTTTCATTCAGTACCCGGGCTCGCGTGTAGTGGTAGATTTAAATGAGAATAAAACCACCAAGCGCGTGAACTCACATATAAACCCAAACTCAAAACCAACCTCCAATCTGGACGACTCGAGAATCCAAAAAAATCCACTCCAGGTACAAGAGGCAGCAGCATGGTGCAGCAGCATACGATCAAGAAGCTCGTGCGCGCGGGCGCATACACACAATCGACTGGTATACCAAATCAAGGCGAAGGATCGTAGTAATGATGAATAGGGGAAAGGAAGAAGATCGGAGGAATGGATGGATGGACGGTGTGCGGAATTAGTGTGTTGGGAAGTGAAAAAGAAAAGAAAGAAGCAAAGGTGAATTTGAAGTTGAAGGTTAAAGACAGTAGAGAATAAATGGTGGAAGGGAAGGTAAAAGTGCGAAGAAAATGGAGGAGTGTAAGAGTTGAAATTTGAAAATGAAAAATGGGGGTTTGAGAACAAAGTGAAAGCGCAGAGAGAGCAGTATGAAGTTGGAGGCTGGTGAACGATGCAAACGGGAACCTAAAGAAACAAATCAAACACAAAAACATCAAGATTTGACCTGTATTCATAAATTATAATGCACGCACCAATGCACGCCCTCCTCTAATCCCCAACATCCCAATCCGCAATCAACAATCTTCTTATATCGTCTGCACGAGGATCAGACATCAGAGTAAAATTTGCGGGCATTTGACGACGACGACAACAACAACAACAACAAACGAGAGGGAGAGGATGAAGAAGAGGGCTTAAACGGTTCTATACGCGATTCGTCGTGACCGCGTAGCCCGGTCACCTGCTTTGGGTCACTGAAAGTGCTGACAGATGATTAGGTCATGAGAGGGGAGCAGTGAGCACAAGGGGAGAAAGCTTCCCAATCAACACGAGTAACTTCAGGCTCAGACAATGATGCGTGCCTGGGTCTCAGTATTCATCTTGATTGACTTTCACCAGCGACCATGAAGCCCCAATAATCTAATTTCGTATATTCAATTTGTCCATTTCCCTCATCAAGCCGACTCGATAACTTCGCCGCACCAAGCCCGAGGATAACAACAGTGCCATTTCCAAAGCATTGGCCGTACTATTGCTGGTGACACCAGTTCCACAGAAGTCCATGGTCTCTTTGCCTTCGGCGCTGTTTGGACTGATTAGACGATTAGAAGACAAAAGAGGGCACGTTCTACGACAAAGAACGCATATATCTCAGGTGTGTGTGCGCTTCGGGGTATTTGGCATGCGCTCGTTGGATATATTTGGCGCATGCTGCATGTTGCGGCTGAGCTCGAAATTGATGACCCATGTTCAGATTCTAAAAAAAGCCGTCCGAAGGTCCATCGAGTTAGCCGCCATTCTCCGGATCTTGAATCGCCTTCTTTTACAACCGGGCAAAGCCGCCACACTCTTATCGCCATCTACACTATATCGTATGCCCACTGAGACATACTGTGGCTGTAGCTACGACTTTACGTCCACGACTCCCAGTCCTAGATATCCAGCCAACCAAGGTTTTTTCACGGCATGCCCAAAATACTTATCGTGAGAGCTCAGTTGTTATCAGTTTTCAATCGCAGTTATGAGATTGGCAGGTTGGAGCGGGTCCTTCAGGACTAATCCTTGCATTGTCTTTGGTACGAAATGGCGTACCGGTGCGTGTCATTGAAAAAAGCACTACGAATAGACTAGGACAACGTGGCGCGGGCCTTTCTGTGCGTGAATATAGTCATCGTGTTAACCCAACTTAACTCTGACGTATGACAGCCTCGCTCTCTCGAAATCTTTGAATCTCTGGGAGTAGTTGAAGAGATAATCGCACGTGCTATAGACGTGCCATTGTTTCGTGCGTACAAAATGCCCGAGGGCGTAGAGATTTTGCGTGAATTTGCTACCGCACCTCGCCTCGATCCGACACCCGATAGGCCATATGTGAGCCGTCTTTGTTTTTGAACGGCGACGTGCTGACTTGGACTAGATAAACTTTGTTTTATTCGGACAAGATGGCTTGGATCAGGTCCTACGTGCAGAGCTTGCGAAGCACGGTTGCTCGGTTGAAATGGGTGCTGAGCTTCACTCCTTGAACCAGGATAATGACAATGTTCGCGTCAAGATATTACATCACGACTTAGACCAGTCTAGTCAGCTCGGTCACTCTGTTGAAGATGCGTCCTATGAATGGGTGATCGGTGCAGATGGGGCGAGGGGGGTTGTGAGGAAACAAGTCGGAATGACATTCATTGGGGAGACAACCGAGCTGGCATTCGTCATCGGGGATATAACTACAAAAGATCCGTTGCCAGACGTGAGCATCCTATTCAATGTCGATCTTTTCGATCTGGACTCTTAAGTGATCATTCATGTCATGTAGCGATGGCATCTTTGGGGGGACATCACCGACGTTTTGTGAGTCAAAGGTGATATCTTTTCAATGCGTGTCGCGTATTCACTCAGCATGGGTGAAAGAACTGTTATCCGCCCGACTGATGTTCCGGGTGTATGGAGTTTTATACTAGGAGGGAGGAAGCTCGCAAGTGCTGCGGAAATATGCGCAAACGAGAACTCCTTGAAAGCATATATTAAGGCAAATACAGGGAATAGAGGAGACATCCAAATTACAAATTTTCTATGGACATCACCATATAGGTACGACACGTGTCCTTTATTCTTCTGCCATTCAGAATAATTTTCCACTCCACGGCGATTAAGAATTAGCGTACGTATGGTAGACACCTTCAAGAAAGGCAGAGTCTTTGTTACTGGAGGTGAGCAGAAGTTAGGGAACCAGTATCTATTGAACTCTCAATTCCATTAGACGCCGGTCACGTTCATAGCCCAACAGGCGGCCAGGTACGAGATCCACCTTAGGTATAGATAATCGACGCTGAGGAGGACTGACTGTCGCTAAGGGATTGAACACCGGTATACAAGATTCTTATAATTTGGGATGGAAGCTTGCGCTTGTCGCCAAAGGCCTGGCCATTCCGTCACTCCTTGAGACTTTCAATGAAGAACGCTATCCCGTAGTCTCTGAAATGCTTAATATGACAACCGACCTTATGAAGAAGACATTGGAGCATTCCAACAACGAGAAAGGATGGAACAGAACCGGAGATGTCAACCAGCTCGGCGTCAATTATAGGGGAAGCACGATTGTCGTCAACGAAGCAGAGTATACAGGGCAAGAATCTGTTCACAAAGGGTCTTCGTACAACATAGAGGCGGGCGGATACGTACAACCTGGAGACCGCGCACCCGATGCTCCGGGGCTAATTAAATATACCAAAGGGTCTGGTCAAGACGCCGGCAGGAGACTTTTCAAGCTTCTCGATTCGACAAGGCATACCGTGCTAATATTCTCAGACAAGATAGATTACCGGTTGGTACTTGCGAGCCTCCAAAGATACGACCGGGAGCTAGTTAGACCAATGATAATCACGAGGCCAGGAGAAGGTGCTGATATCACAGCATATGATGTATTCGAAGACGGAGATGGGCATGCTAGCAGCGCGTACAAAGGTCCGGAAGGGGTCAGTGGGGTATTTGTGATCCGACCCGATGGGGTGGTCGGGGCTAGAGTTGGAAGCACAGAAGCACTAGGGCGTTACTTTCAAGGTGTCTTTGGGCAATCTCCATAGAATTAAAGTCTAATAAGGGCCCATGTGCATAGGACTCAAAGATCATTATTGATGAAAAGAGCTTATTTTGAGAGTCTGTACCACAGATGCTTCCATAGCTATCGTGAATGGCTTTATGATTCATTTTTCCCGTTGCTTCGTCTACCTTCTTCACTAATTAGAACATGATTCCACGGTTTCCGCAATGCAATTCATTTCCTGACAGCGCCAAGGGCACAGTATTGAGCGATCGGAGAAATGTCGCCTGATAATATTGTCAGACTGGATACATTAACTGATGTTGGAAGGCTTCATTTTAACGTCAAATCCACATTTGTATAGTGTTAAAAGTATAATTAGAACCAGTACCGTACTCATACGAGCTCCGGGAAGCATTTTAGGGCGTACGAACTCGAGTCAACACATTCTTCAATTTGCAATGGAGTACTCTTAAAAGTTTGTGCGCTGACTCAAGGATGCTGCAATAAGTTGCTCAGTCTTCGGTCGTTATCACAATTTACTCTCAGCTTATACGGAATCCACAACAGCGTTATACCCCACCATCAATTAACTTATTTCACTGTTGATGAAGATGCGAAGCTTATGTTCAATCTCAATTACAAGCTAATGTAGGCGCCTCCCGCTCACCTGCCGGAGTAATGATTGACACTATCTCGGGAGCAGCCGCAAACCAATCACAAGATTACATGCCCGTTATAAACCACAAGGCAAGTTTAGAAAGGCAACAGAATTCATCCATATCTCCAACGCACCATCTCAGCATGTCCTCACCACCGTCTCTCCCACCAGTCTCGATACAGAAATCGATAATCGAAAGCGCACTGGATGGGACGCTGGTCACTAATTTTCTAGCAGGTAGTAGCCACTGGAAAGGTATACATGAGCCAGTCAGACTAATGATTGATGAAAATAGGGCTATATTCTGTCGTGTACTTTGGAACGCTTTACATCTACTGTGGGTTAATCGATTTTTCGATGGGAAAATGAGACGTTAATCATTAATCACACAATGGCCGATTTCAGGGACAGGGAAGTCAGTCCAGCGCAGACGAATTGTGATATGCATTATTACTACCTTATACATTGCATATCTCCTTCAATTCATTGGGCAATGGTACATGTTGAAGATTACCGTAGTAGACCAGGGAATCACCAGAGGAAAACTCTTCATCGCTGTCGCGCGTAGTCCTGGATGGGGAAATCTCTTAAATAACATCACTTCTTTCATATTGTCTTCGTTGGCAGACATTCTGCTGGTGAAACATCTTTGATAGTCCTCTTCATACGTATACATGACTAACCCTTACATTGACTCTAGATATGGAGGTGCTTCCATGTGTGGGACGACTCGGTACGCGTTATCCTCCTACCTCTGATGGTTCTTGTCGTGCAAATTGGTGAGCTGGACCGCCACATGTACTCTACAAACAAAATCTGCAGTGCCAAAAGTGATGCTAATATATACAATACACAAAGGGGTAAATCTTTTTGTCATCATAAAGGCCAGCATCGAACATTTGGAGCCATCCCCGTCTCAAGCGCAGATCCTAAATGAATTTATTGCTGCTGGCATGTTTACAACGTTTGCATGCACGCTATTCACTACTCTCCTCATCATATACAGAATCTATCCGGTCACGTACCGGGAAGGGGGTTTCAGCAACACCACGCAGCGTTTCAAGTTTATTCTGGATATCCTCATCCAATCAGCGGCTTTGCACTCCCTTACTTCACTGGCTTACGCGATCGCTAGTGTTCTTCCCTTGGACAACACCGACAATGCCGCCTTGTTATCCACACAAATATATTCCTCTTCTTTGTTCTTCTTTATAGCCGTGTGTTTTCATCATTTATATTTTTTTATATCTTCTAATTTCAGATTTAGGGAGCTGCTCCCACCGTCATGGTTGCTAGGATTGCCCTTTCCACGACAGAAAACCCTATAGTCTCCAAGTTAACACATATATCAGGCCTTGAATTCCACGGACAGTCAACAACTCCAGATCATACCCAATCCTATCACAATATCGGAAGTAGCGGTTCATTCACTCAAGATGTAGAGAAGGCAGCGTAGGACAAGTGTGGATATCATGTATTATTAAATTGAAAATTACGCCATTTTTTATCAAGAGCTGAAATCATCGCATGTCAATGAACGATTGACGACCACAAGACGATGAAAAGAGTGGGGTGTGTGGGCAATGCGTGGGTTGAGTATGGGATTTTTTGTGCGCTCGCGTCATTCTCCGAACTACTTAGGTGGAGTTCAAATCTTAACTCTTTGGACATCCTCTCTAGACCAAGCTCCTACCAGCCTTGCTCTTGCCCTTGCCTCTCAATCACCCTGCTCTCTATCGGGTCTTGCGCGTTATTCTCGCAAATTCTCCCTCACTGCGTCTAATTGGCACTCAACTACAGTTTTGTTAGACCTGTATTTTACCGGCTAGGGTGCATGAGGGGGTTGCCGCCGTTGTCGTGCAGCAGCGGCAGCGGCAACAGGTATACCCTCCCCGCACCAATACTCTCGTCACAGCCGATCTGTCTCAATCACAACCTTTTCGAGAGCTCACAGGCAGTGTTCATCTTGTCAGCATCATGATCAGCGTCATATAAAAATAGGTCGATGACTTGCTGCTGATGCGTATTCCCAAAATAAACGAAACCTTTCGTGATTCTCGGAGTAAGTATACAAGGCCGTAAAGGCCAGCAACATCTTCAATACATCTCCAGCGCATCTCTCCAACGCATCTCGTTATGCCCGCACCGCCGCCACTTCCGCTCTCCCCCCTCTCCGTAGAGGAGCCGATTATTGAATTCGAGTTAAACAGGCAGTTGTTTTCTGATCTCCTCACAGGTGATGGTTGTCAGGTCTAACAATATTATGCATTCCAAAATATTCAACAAATCTTGTTCCAGGTGTATCCTCTGTCGTATATCTCGGTACTCTGTACTTGTACTATTGGTTCATTCAATAAACAGATGGAAATGAGATCTATTTACCCTGCGCCGACTCTAGGGTGAGGGAAATCTGAACTGCGCCGACAGATTGTTATCTCTGTCATCACGACGCTATACATGGCGTACATTTTGGGCTATATTGTCAATTGGCACAGCTTCAAGATGTTCATAGTGATCGGAGTGACCACGGGTAGGGTATCGTTAAATCACGGGTGGAACAATCTGACAAGCACGCTAATGGTAAAACACGTTCTATCGTTCTGTTCTTCGAGTACGGTCACAACTAAAATCTGTATTTCCTACATATATGGAGATGCTTCGGTATATGGGACGGCTCTTTACGCGCTATCTTCCTACCTCTAGTTCTGCTAGCCGTAAAAAGCGGTAAGTGCGTTTAAAATATGAGCACTGGAGATGTCTTGATGATTCTGATAACAACGCATAAAGGCCAAATCTTTTTGTCATCGTCAAAGTCAGCGTCAAACATTTGGATCCATCCCGTTATCAAGCTCGAATACTTGACAATATTTTCTCTCTGGGCATGATCCCAACGTTTGTGTGCACTTTAACGACAACAATCCTCATCATACGCAGGTTCTATCACATGGTGCATCAAGAAGGACATCTACGCAGCGCCACGTAGCGCTTCAAGCATATCCTGGACATCATAATTCAATCCGCTGCTTTGTATTCTTTTACTTCACTGGCATTCGCAATTACTGATGTTACCCCCTTGGATAATAACGAAATTTTAACAATAGCTATGGTGCAAACTTACTCCTATCAAATATTTGCTTTATAGCTGTATGCTCCTTTCCCCTTCTTGTTGTGCTTTCCTTATTTCATTGTAGGGTGTCGCTCTAACCGCCATGGTTGCCCATGTTATCCTCTCAGCGAATGACAACTCTATAATGCACCAATTGATCCCATTGACTTTCAAAGACAGCCGATCACCTCGGACGTGATTCATTCCAGTAAAAGGAACCTATTTGCTTTATAGTATACAGAAACTTGGGACTAGAATAGATTAACACAGGCTTACTATCTTGGCGCCTGGATAATGTATCACCAATGCCTCTCACTGATATCAACGCTATTTACGTTCACGCCATCCCTGAACCATCTTTCCTCTTGAGTGATCTTCACATCATCCGCGCTCACTTGACGTTTCTTCATCAGACCGTTATCTGCGAACGTCCAGTCTTCCAGGTCATAGGCGCGGCACCACTGCCCAGATGTTTCATGGTACTCGTACCAGAATTGAATAGCAATCTGCAATGACGATTCGTGAATTGGGTCTTGTACTCTCAATCGGACGTTGGGCGCAGACATACCTTATTATCAGTGAAAGATAACAGCTCCTTCCTCAATCTGTATCCATTCTCGATGTTCCACTTGTCGGTCAGAAAGGCGACGATAGCTTCATGTCCTGTAAAGAACTTGTCGCGGTTCCGCCAGACCGAGTCCGAGGTGGTATACCCGTTCTGAAAATTTGGGGGTCTCTGTGTAGCAGAGAAATCAATGTGATCATGATGATGGGCTGTACGCATTGATGGGAATGACATACCGTGTATTCCAGAGATCTTGTGCTGCTTTCACCTTCACTGTCGCAGTCTCATATGTAAACGGAGGGGAAGGAGACCGTCCAGCCTGATTTTGCGGTACACCAGTATGGCACATATATTGTGCAAAAAGTTTTGCTCTGTTAGCACAAGTAAAATGTCATTTTGCATGTTTTGGATGATACTGCACAAGTGAGTCTCTATCTGACACAAGTTGTAGGGCACTAGCACAGGTTCAGATGATCTTTACACATGTTACCTCAATCTCCACACATGTTGTATGCTTAATTTACCCAAGTCATATTCTGTCTGTACATATGCTGATAGATACTCTACAAAGTTACAGATTACACTATGTAAGTTGCAGATTTCTCTATGTAAGGTGCAGCTCAGTTCTGTGTAACTTTACACTGTTAGGGCATGAGCTCCTATACTCCAAATATTTGATTTTAAATAGAGACTTATACCATAGATTACATATGTCAAGTCCCAAGTAATATAGTTCTCTGCAAATCTCAGTATTGTAGAATCAAGAGACATAATATTCCAACTTGAAGTACCTATACCAACAAAGAACTATCCCATTAATGTTGCTGATCTAGTGACCACTATACAGTACTCATGATCAATAAAAGTGACCAGAAACCATGTTTGACCATAATGGCAAGTTCAATTTCCTTATTTTTGGTGAGTGCCAAGATAATATGGAACATAGTATATACCCAAATGTTTTTTATATTTCAATGAAATCTAATTGGGAAATATGACTATTGTCCCTTCTTTGCAGAGGGGGAATCATCAGAAATTTTATTCAAGACTTGAAATTTTTACAGGACCTTGAGGATATTAATTTAAGTATACAACAATTTAAATCATGTTTATAACTTTTTTTGCTGAGGAGATGTAAGCCAAGGAACATGTCAAATATTGTGAGAAAATCACATTTATGTATAACCAGAAACATCATACTTTTGACCAGCATATCTCATTGTGAAATCAATATATAAACATAATCCAAGTTGTCCCATCCTTTTAATATACATATATGTCTTTGTCCTCCAAAAAGAAGAGATCTCAAAAAAATAAAAAATCCCACAAATTTCTCAACCAGACTTTATCTGAATGTTATAAAATATTGGGAATCCACTATTTTCTATATTGTCTATTTCTCCACCAAAAATGAAGAGAATTGAACCTACTGTTGTGGTCAAATGTATGTTGGAATATCAAGGTGTGCCTTGCATACTGTTGGATTAGAACAGCACACATACCAAGTACCAAGTGAATGTATAGTGTGGTGCACGACCTATACGTCATGCACCATATAGACTTCTATTTCATTTTCATTTCCTTTGTTATGTTTCTATCCCTTTTTGTATCACTTAGCATATGCACAGGCACTCAGTGCATCTCGTATAACAGAGCACTTCATTTTATTCCCCTCCCTCAGTTGATCTATCTGGTCTCCTGAGGTGAGCTTACTTACTTTACCATTCAGTGTACCTATACTCACAGTATTATAGTCTTACACATAACTGTTTCCTATAGGTACTGTACAATTCATTCAGTTGATCTATCTGGTCTCCTGAGTCTTACACATAACTGTTTCCTATAATGTAGTGTCTGGTCACTTTTGATAAGCCTGAGTAAATAATGGGCAATTCTTGTTGGTACAAGGACTGAGGCTGTCCCAACTGACAATGTAAGAAATTTTCAATTGAGTGGGTGGTGGTGGGTGATGTTTGCTTCTCAGAGGTTCTATTGATTGAGCACCTCAAAAAAAGCAAATAAACACAAATAAAAAACCACAGAGGGTCAAAACAAATTCTCTGTGATTGACAACAATTATTTGCCTAATAAGAAATACATTCAATTTGACTGCAGAACAATCACTCATGGTAACTCCACCTTGATTATGTTGGTATACCTCATTCTTACATGCACACTTTTTTGCTTACATGTCTCCCACACCTACATACATACCACCATCTACATACATACATACATGCTACCACTTACACGTCCCACACTATATACATACTCTTCAACTTTCACATACATAGCTATACCTGACTTACTTACATAGATTGGCAAAAAAGTATCAACTTGTGTTAAAATTTAATTGCTTCCCAACATGTTGAAGTGAGGCTAATGGCCAACTAACCGGGCTATATCGGCGTATGATTTCAATGCGAGCGTTTTCTCTTCGAACGCTCAGCAAGATACAACAGAACAGTGATTCTCCACGGCATACGCTCACTGGTTCAAGAACAACTTTACTGCTCGAGTATAGGGACACCACGGTCATGAGATGATCTGGATACTTAGAACTGTACTTCTATTTCCAAGGAAAATGTTTGCTCACGAATCAACGTTCGTCCCCGTCGCCAATAATACAAGGCGTTCCCATTTATCGAAGAAGCCAGGTAGATAATAACTTTGGGAGAAAGATATTGCTGACAGAAACTTGACTTGATAAGAATTGGTATGGCTGTCGTCATGAACAAGATTTAGAAAGACGACATGCTCCCGCAACCGACCCATATCATCACGTAACAGTTGTAAGCCTGGCGACTCACAGCTTCATATACAGTCCGAGCATCTAGATGCCAGGGTGTATTTATAGCGCCATTTGGTGTAACGGTTACGGCTTGTCGGACTGGCATGACCAGCTTACAACAGTCTCGACAAAGAATCATCGAACAACAAAGCCGAATAAAGAAGAGTGGAATTCATTTAGAACAAAACCATCAACCAAACACAAAGAGGAATAAAAGTATGCATGTACAGGGACATAACAGCAAGAATCGAACAAGAAAAGAAAAAGAGGACGAAGACGAGGACGAGGGTAATGACAAGGGACTGCACATACGTAGAGGGAGTTTTGGATTAATGAGAACGAGAAGAGGATAGGAAGTCTGCTATTAAAAATGTATCGTAGAATAGCTTTGCCCATGGGCCAAGATGATCGGTGAGTGGAAGTGGTGGGATAGGGTGGATAGGGAAAAGACGGGGCGTAAAAACAAGAAAGAGGAGGCGGGGGGAAGGAGAAATACGAAGACGAGGGAAAAGGTTGAAGAATTTTCTTTTTTTTAGTAAAAACTGGTCGATAGAGTGCAATATTCGACTGCGTAGCAAGAAAGTGATGTTATGTTGCAGATGGTAGGTGAATGTTGCGAACGTTTCTTGAGGATTGCAAGACAAGAAATGAGACGAAGCAGAATGAAGGGATAAACATAGCCGCGAACAAGCCAAGAAACCGAAGGACACAATAATGGAAACCTGGCGCCAGCCTTGCAATTTTTCTCTCATGAATTCGCACCGAAGGCAAACCCCACAGACCCTTTCATCGGAAAGGGTCTCAAGCCATAGCAGGCTAAGGAGCTGCAGCTGCTTATAGCGCAGCCGCAGCATCTCCAGCGCCAGCACCGCCACCATCCGCGTCGGCCTTCGTGCCCTCATCCTGTTTCTTGGTCTTAGTCTCCTTGAACGCTGCGTCCTCATACGTTCCCTCTCCCTCTCCCTCATCCGCCTTGTCCTCACCCGCCGCCGCCGTCGAAGCAGACCACATCCTTCCCCTGGGCATCCTTCCCTGCTTGCGCTTTACTCCCACCTCCTTGCACCGACCGAGAAGCAGCAGCAGTATCCCTCGACTTCCTCCGCTCCACAGGTCTCACACCGACAGAAGAATTGGAAGCAACGGCCGCAGCGACAGCTGCGGCAGGAGCCCAGAACACGTCGAGCACATCGAGCACGTCTGCACCCGGTGCCGGTCCTCCTCCCCCTCCTTGTGCGCTAGAGGCCGAAGTAGACGCGCAAGCCGGAGCGAAAACGGAAGGTGTTATAGAGGCAGAGGCGGAGGCAGACCCTGACGTGCTGCATTCCCATGATGTAGTGGACCCCCCTTGTCCTTGAGCCTGAGCTTGTCCTTGAACCTGGAGCTGACGAGTACTTCTTGAGCCCGACGGGCCAGCTCTTCCCTGATCGGCATTATTATTATTGGCAATGGAATTGGCGTTGGTGCTGATATGGGAGCCGAAGAACATGTCGAACCAACTACCCCCTCCTCCACTTCCTCTGCTAGTGTTCGTGTCCTGAGATGTCTGGGCAGGCACTAAAAGCCACCCAAAACAGAAAGCGATAAATCGCTTTAGCATATAGAAAATAGTTATAATTATTTTTTTTTTTTTTTTAAAAAAAACTTGTAGGAAAATAACAAAAACGCACTAGAATCACAGAATCAACCCCTTGACGCTCTCGCTTTTATCCACCCCGCCCTCCGCGTCCGCATCACCCTCTCCTTCTCCTTCGCCCTTCGCGTCGTGGTGGCTCGGCCACGACCACAGCCATCCCCTTTCCCCTCACTCTCCCACTCTGGAACCCAAACCAGCCTACGTGCGCCGTGGTCAGCCTCGAAGAACGCATCGAACATCTCCGTCCGCTCCTCTCGTTCTCGCTCGCGCTCGCGCTCTCTGTGCAGGGGAACTGCTGGTGCATTCCGCCCATCTGTCCTCCCGAACCCATCCCACCTGCGCTGCCGCCCATAACGACCTCGCGCCCATACTACCAAGTCCCACGGCAACACTAACACCGACAGCGCCCCCAATGCTCATCCCGCCATACAGCGCCGGATTGTACTGCGGCTGGGCGTATCTTCCCCTCGACGCCATCGTCGTCGTTGAGGATGATGCATATCCGTTATCTCGCGCATACGATGCGCATGTGGGCGGGGCGAAGTCCGCGTGATGCTGTTGGTTGGGATGTCCCTGGTGAGGATGCGACGGATGCAGAAGGATGAGCGGCGGCGGCGGCGGCGACGCCTCGCCCGTCAGGAGCAGCGGGGTGTAGCTCGAATGAAACCCACCCAAGCCCCCGTGCACCTGCGCCTGCGCGTGCATGGTCTGCTCGTGGTGGTGGTGTGCGCCATACGCATGCGGCAGAGGCGGGGGCATGCTCGTGCTCGTGCTGAGAGCAGAGCCTATGTTGTGCGCGTGCCGAATCAGGCGGTTGAACCGCCCTGGACCCTGCGGGTGCGCGTGTGAGTGTGAGTATGGGTGCTGATTGGAGAGATAGAGCTCCAACCCCGGTCCCTGCGTCCCTGGCCGTCTCCGCCTTGCACGATATCGCTCGTGGGGGGCCCGCACCCGTCGAGATCTAGATCATAGTCCATGCCCTCCATCGCCGCCCTTGTTCGTTTGTTGAGAGTCGAGGAAGAGGATGCACGCATGGGAGTTGCGGATGCTCAACACGCGGTCGTTCGACACAGGGAGCATGCTGGAGAGGTTGCTTATAGGTCTGCTATGATGTCCGCTGCAAGCTAGGGCAAAGGTGGAAGAGGTGGGAGAACAGGAGCCGTGGCGGGGGAGGTGAGTTAATCTGTGGATGTGGATTGTGCCGGATGAAGTGTATAAAGGAGGCCGTGGTGGCACAGACGTCGCTTCAGTCGAGTAGTCGACGGTAAAGAAGCCGGAACTGCAAGGCGATCCCGACCCAGTAGTGGCTGCGTTGAACGGCATCTGGTGCAGTGACATGCACAAGCGGGGATGCGTCGGTATTGATCAGCTCCGCGCCCGTATTATCTTGGCTCTTCACCTTTCCCAGCAGGCGAACAATTTTCTCAGGGTCCTGCCCAATAGGGAAGATTTTATTCCTCCGCGGGGCGTGCTGTATCTGGAAACTTGTTTATTTTGTCGATAGTCTGTAGATTACTAACAGAGATTTAATATTTAAATCCTACAGATTCGCCACTTTGCCGCATGGAATACAAATATTCAATGCAGGAGTAATTTGAGCAATAATATTTTGCCAAAATTAGATCAAATTTTCTTAGATATGGGCCTAAAATCACCCAAAGCGGACAAGCTTTTGGTCGAACTTCCCAGGTCCTACTGCAGTACCATCAATTACCTAGCTGACCCGAAGCTGATCAAAACGTCACGTTAATAGGATTGATATGCTAAGACAACATACGACGTGCTCGTCAATTTATTGGTGCATACGAGAATATCGTCATACTCCGGTTGGTCATCCGCCTACTAACATTTATCGATGAGATGTTAGACCAATATACAGATCACAGCGGAAAGCTTTCGGAATAATAGACTGGAAAACCTCCGAAGCTTTGTTAAAGAATTGGGCTTGCTCATGGATTTTGGTCATGTGTACGCAGTCTATTCAAGTGGGCGATCGATAATGGATGATTTAATCTTTCACGTCCAGTTCACATATGTTTGGCATTATCAGAACCATCATTGTACCCAGACTGTACCAATAGCTTCATGGTTTAAGACAGGCACTATGGAAGAACAGTTCACAGCAACACTCTCAGCTTTTAACAGAGTCCGAAAGACTACTGTCAACTGTTTGTGGGCTGCTATCCCAACTTTTATCGCCATTTATCTTCTTTGGTTCATGTTTAGTCGCAGTCTCTTCCGAGCGCTCACTGTCCATTTGTGCTCATCTACTAGCATGCTAATCACCGCTATGTTGAAATAGATCTAACTGGTCAACCCCAAGATGTACACGGGTGTACTTGCGCTCAAGACAAGGAAACGTCCCATGGATTTTCCGAATTGTCACTATATGGCATTAATCTAAGCTGGGACTATTTCCGCAATCCTACGTAGGAGTAGCGCAGAGAATTAAATCAATGTGCTCTCAAGCCAATGTGAACATCCCAGGAGTTCCAGTCCTGTATCAAATTTCTTACATATTCTTGTTTCTCGGTCAGAACTTGAGCCTTCGGCGCTCAGCACATACCCATCATCTGAATAAGCCACATCTTTCACTACCACCCAACAAAATGACGAAAGGAGCGACGAAACCGAACACAGTAAGAAAATAAACGTGCCTACCCACACTGGAGTGTGGAAGACTCTAACTTATCTCTCTTAGGTCAACAGTATAAAGCCGCTCTGACCAGTATGTTAGGGTGATGTGGATGTGGATTGTTCGGAAGGTGATGGGCCAAAGACTTGTGGTGGAAAACGGAGAAATCAACAGGATTAGAGATGAGAAGCACGTTTTTAAAGGATATTGAAAAATCTTGTGCTGACTCCTCTCTTCTTTGGTCTGAAGAAGAGTGAAGAGCGCAGCATTTAATGTTACGTTGAACATGTACATCACACCATTCGGAGTTGCTGATCTTCTGCTTCGTAGATGGTTGGTGGATAAAGTCAAGCCATAGGTCTTTACTGATCATCACATGAGACCTGTCAGCAGGACTCAATTTCAATTGAGGAAGTACAATAGATACTTGATGATGGGCGGAAGAAGGACGGATCGATGTTCAGTGTGAGATTCGTTGAGCCTCTCGTATCTCTAGGGGCCCCAGGAGGTCAGAAATTCCGCCTTCCAAAAAGG
>NHYD01001505.1:0-34620 GCA_002938375.1 Psilocybe cyanescens
CCTCGTAACCCATAGCCCAGATAACCCATACTCCCTAATACCCCACACATTTTTCGGTCCACCGAGTTGGTTCGCAGGCAAATGCAAACCATAACCCATACAACCGCAATAACCCATAACCCATACCCCTCCTGGAGCAAAACCCATAGGTATGGGTGCTAGATTATTGTTGACCCTGAGCTACATAGCGAACTAAATTAATTGAGTGGGCACAGATCACAGTGATGTGACCATGTGCTGCTAGTGGCCGCTCAGGATATTGAAAATGAACCATTTATTACATTTTACTGTGAACCAACAAACTTTTACCACGGCTCCAAAACCTCTTGATATTCTTAAAAAAGGTCTCAACAAATTTTCGAACAAAATCAAGACTCAGAAAGATGCATTAACCTCAAAACTATCATGCAGAGAAGGTATTTCATCTGCCGATGAGAGTTGGTTGGACCATGAAGCAAACACTGTCAAGGAGGAATATATTCTGCATGGCCTCAAAAAAGCCTCAGGCTATGAAAGGGAGCTCGAAAGGCTTAAAAAAAATGAAATGGCAATTATGAAAAAGCTAAGGGAATGGGCAGGAGACTTAATGAAGGTTCTAACTACGGTACATAATCTATATTTTTTTGAAATTTTTGAATAATATTTTTGTCCACTCCTCAAAGCCCATACTCCCTGATAACCCATACTCTGGGCAGTCCACCGAGAGGTATGGGTTATGAGGGAGTCGACTGTATTCGGAAGATTACAAGACAGTTTCAGTAGTATCTCCCTATTTTTTTTGCAAACATATTTGGCTATCATAAATGCATTCACCCAATTTTTTCAAGCCTCATAAGTAGCGGGAAGTAGTCGAAATTGCAAATTTTGCATGTCTGGTTACTTTGCATATCCCGAACATATATAGTAATGGCATCTCTTACACCAGTTTATTTATGCTGTGGTCCGATTCACTTCGAAACTCATCAGAAGTATAGGCTGGCAGCAAACACAACTGGAGAGAAATTAGATAAGGGAAAAAATGAATAAGAAGCCAACATACTGTCCCGTTTGATTTTTATCTGACATTCTTCCATTTTCTTAAATAGTTCTGCATCGCCAATAACGCGTGCTGCGTCTCGGACTTCTCGGCATGTTTCGTCTAGTCGAGTGATAACGCGAACGATGGTTCCTTCCGCGACGTCCGTCAGTGCGGTAATTTGCTCAAATGGCTGGCGAGTGCTTCAGTATAAGAATAAATAGAATGCCACATCCGGCTTACCATTCCTTTGGCCCATTCGTAAACCACTTCAACGAGCCCAAACTTGAGATTGGATCGGAATTCTTCAACAGACACCTTATGGAAGTCTTGAATTCGGCCAACTCTCTCACTGATGGCCACGATAGCATCTCGACCTGTTTCTAATTTTGGTGATAGTAAAGGCTCCACATCCGTTTTCTCTTGGAACACGAAGCATGAGAGCAGAGCAACAACCTCCTCAGGTTCATAACCGGCCAAGGTGTTTTCCAAAATCAGCTCAGTCAGGACGAGCTCGTTTGCCGAATTAATCTACCGCATTCAGGCTCCCGTGTAAATCTACCGTGCACAAGTAGGGTAAAAAAGTTGATAACACACCTCGCAAGCAACACGACCTTTCAATTGGATTGTTGAATTTTCATCTATAAATTTCAGATCTTTCAAAACACCAATGCGTTGTTCGTAATCGGGAATAAGTTCCAAATTTTGATCAGATATCGCAAGTTTCAAGAAGGCGATATTCGCTTGCAGTATCTTCTGCCCATGTATCAGCCTAAACTGCTCACTATCAGAATATAGACTTGAATAATGTGTAGAAATGACGCTACATGGTGATCAAATTCTGGACACAGAACACAACGGTTATTTTGAACTTGTTTGACAAGGAGATTTCGAGAACGCAAAACCTCTTGAAATTCGAGGGCGCGTATTCGGCTCCAATCAACCTCCGGTATCGATCCCGCTGATGACCACTCATCAACGACTGACTGAAGTGATGCTATGGCGTCTTTCATCCGAGATATGAGATGACGGTCTACAATATCATTTACTTGAACCTGTTCGGATACATGGTGTTCAGTAGATAGAATGGTTGTTGCGGAGTAGAAACGAACCTGGATTATGCGGTTGCTAACCATGGCAATACTAGTGAGCGGGACCGCTGTTAGCTCATAAACACCAGATTCAATTTTTAAGGATTCAGGAGTCAATGGCCAGACAGGAGACACAGCCTCCGATTCAATATCTTGAATTAAATTTGACACATTAGACAGGCCGGAATGAAAAGAAACGATTCTGACCTTCTTTACCACTCTTAGTGTTGGGATGAACCCAGGCAAGTACAAAATAAGTCTTGACCTTTGCCAAGAGACCAGTGTCCAAAGTCTGGATGGGGGCTTGTTTGAGAATCACAGAAACATTGCCGTGACGGAAATGCTAGTATCGCCGTCAATAACACAGAACGCTAAATCTAGATAACACGGTGCGTCTTACCCCATCACGAAGTATGACAATGCGTCCAGCGGAAAGTATTTTCGAGCCTTGAGAATGACCTAGCGCCATTTCTAACTGCCGTCCGTTTTTTTCTATAATACTCAGAGTTTGATCATAATGAAGCTCAATATCCGGCAAACACTCAGGACATTCCAATCGCGGTAAAGCCGATAAAGATTTTTCGCTCTATATCGCTCTTCAGCATACAGTGTACAAGTTATAAAATGTGATGTGCTGACCTCTATCACCTTCCGTTGCTGCTCAGGCAAAAGGCGCTGGGATGAGTTTTCGGAGAAACTCCGTTTAATCATCTCTTCTACCCTCAAAGCCTCCACACGTAGCAAATTCAAGATCATGTTATACGTCAACCTGAATTGCGATGATAGTTTTCCTGGGACACCGAGCATCATGGTATGCAGCGTGGTTTGCTGGTGTTGGCTGAGTAACGTGGCAACTATGATTGTGAATGGGATCGTACCTCAGGAAGACTATCGTTCGCAACGATTATCACAGTTCCAGTTGGATCAAGACCACGTCTACCAGCTCTACCAGCCATCTGCGTGTATTCTCCGGGTAGAATGTCACGGAAGCTACGGCCATCGTGTTTTCTTATACTCGAGAAAACCACGCATTTAGCTGGCATGTTAACACCCTACAAATGAGAGAACATGAGATTTTGTGGCAGAAAAAGTCTTCTGGTCCCACCATAGCAAAGGTTTCCGTGGCAAATAGGATTTTAACCAGTCCTCGGGCAAACAGAATTTCTACAAGCTATCAGTATAAGTATTGTTAGAGGAAGTTAAAAATGTATGCGGTGAAATAGTCACCTCTTTGACCAGGGGAAGAAGACCACCGTGATGTATCCCGATTCCACGGGAAAGTAGATCCCGAGTTCGTACGATTTGAGGGAGTTTTCTATCCGAACCTGCCCATTCCATTTCGGAAGAGAGTTTCCGAAAGAGGTACTGTGACATACCTTTCAGACGTGCGAGTGCCTTTTCAATGGCGACATGAACCTCGCTCTTCTCCACGGACGTACACAAATCTGCATTCGTTAACGTGGCCGCATTCTCTTCACAACGTTTCTTGGAAAAGGTGAATACCACGACAGGAAGTAACGCCTTCTTGCGCAGATGGCCGAGCAAATGAACGTATAGATTTTTGTCCGCTGCAGTATGCATTGTTCTTGGCGGCACTCCTCCCCCACGCCCACCTCTTTGTGGGACGGGTGCGCCTCGACCACCACGTGCATGAGGACCTCCGCGCTGCTGTCCTCGCTGCGCAGGGGCAGCACCTCGCGCGCCGACGCGTTGAACAGGTGGTAGTCCAGCGGCTTCGCGTTCCTTATCTTGTTTACGTCGCAGAGCTTCTCCTGCTTCTTTGTATCTGGAGTATGAACGAGATTTGAGAACAGAAGTCTTCGTGGAGATACCACTCACCCTTGACCAACGAAATTTCTCTGCGCATCTACGATTTTATACATTTCACGGCCGGCGTATAGATAATGCTCAAGTGGGACAGGTCGTTGAGGGGTGGATATCACGTAGATATCTTTTTTCTTAGTTCGCCTATATTAGAAATCAATACAAGCACGGCAGCATACTGTATATTCTCACCCAACCCAGTCTGCAAACTCCTTGGTATTTGGGACTGTTGCAGATAGCAAGATAATATTGACATGGTCTGGAAGCATGATTATCACTTCTTCCCAAACTACACCTCTCTATTGGAAAAGCGTGAGTTTGATTCTACAATTCTTTCTGAGGGAAGTTCACATACCTCTGCGTCATTAACATAGTGAACTTCATCAAAGATAACAAACTCCACGTCGCGGATAAGGTCGGCACCTTTATACAACATACTTCGCAAAATTTCAGTTGTCATGATCAAGCAGCTTGCTTCAGGATTAATTTGAACATCTCCTGTTAGAATTCCAACAGACGAGGAGGAGAATGTCTGCTTGAAATCGCGGAACTTTTGATTTGAAAGAGCCTTGATCGGAGATGTATATATAGCCCTTGTGGGGACAGTGTATTAGGACGAGATCAGAGAAATGAGCAAAAGCCTTACCGTGTCATATGTTTTTCAGCAAGAGCTATAGCATATTCGGCTACGACAGTTTTTCCTGCTGAGGTATGCGCTGCTACAAATACAGAGTCACCCATCTCAAGGTGATAGACGGCTTGTTTTTGGAAAGTATCAAGTTCGAAGGGATACTAGAGGCGTCTGCATCAAGTTCTGTGTTTTGAAGAGAAAGCTGGGAATGCACTTTATGGGCCATTTCCGGTACAAGTTCGTGAAAGTTGGTCAAGGGCGTATTAACGTCAATGACATGTGCCCAGTCGCGTTTCTGCATGATAGCCCTTTTCAGACGACGTTTCTTGAACCCAACTGGTTTTAGATTTGAGCGCTGAGAAAGAGAGATCGGTCAATAAAACACAAGAATGACAGACGACACTGAGATTTTTTACAGATGTGGGTAGAAGGTCATCAACTTCCTTGGTTTGGTCCAACGGAATTTCTTCCTCTTCGTCGGGTTTATTGTTCTGGCCAACGATGAGATCGTGAGCACCATTGTGACAATCAATCCTACCTCATCCTCAGCTTCGTCCAATTCCTCCACGGATTCATGTTCAATCTCAACGAGATTCTCATCCTCAACGGGATCTCCAGGAAGACGCAGACCCCTCACAAACCCCGGTGGTACTGTTCTGAAACCTTTCCCTTGCCCAACCCCCTTGTTATCGTTCGATAATTCGATAGGCGCATCGTCGAATCCTCCTGGCCAAAAGGGAACATATCCAGACTTCCCCCTTACAAAGTTTTTGCTGGGTCCTGGTGCTCTGTCGAGAGAGGTTGATGTCGACCCATTCGATAGACGAGTTGACGTCGTCTACGAGAAAATGCGTTCCATTTTTTAGATGCCGGCTCGAACAAAATCAACGAGACAAATCAAACCTCCGTATATCCCGTAACTCTTCCATCAAGTCCCGAGCGTACAAAGTTCAGGACCGTCGAAGGAGGTGCCAGCTCCGCGCTCAACAAGTATGGAACAGAGACAGCGTGCTGCCAGTGTCTGGTGAAAAGTGAACGGTCAGTGGCTCCTGATACTGAAGTGAAAGCACGTCGCACACTTGATATGAATGTAGCCACTGAGCAGGAAAAGTCTTTGGAGGCAATAAAAGTCGCTTCTCTATATCTTCGTGAACCTCCGAAGCTGTTGGCGTTGTAGCCAATTGTAATCGTCCCAAAATCTTCGAAGCATCTTCTCCGCTTGGATTAACGATCTGATCGAGGACTTCAAAGTGAGGATTTATATCCATTGGCGAAAACGGTATTTGGGTTCGTTCAGATAGTAATGAAGAACCAATAACACATATGTATGTAATTGCAAGTAGAGAATGACGTTGGAACGTCGGAAGAGGTGCAAGTACAGTATTTAATTCCAACGTGGTAACACAGCCACCCTTGCGCATAGTTATTGGCGCTAAGCCTAAGCGCTTCAGTTTTTCGGTGCGCGCATCCAGTTGGCATCTAGTGTAGACTACAATCAGTCAAAAAGTTCAGTTCAGGACAAGTTCCATGATGATAAAACGACAAGTTTATTAAACACAGATAATCGTAAGAGGTAACATGCAAGAATATTACTACGGAAATTAGGATAATCGAAATTAAGAGATCATTAGTTTTATAAGTAGCAAGGCGATTCCTTGTATACCTTTGTCCATGGATCGACATCTTTATCTCACTTTCTTCCGAGCGTAGACACATTGCAACCGCGTATACTGCGTTATTTTACGTTCATCCATTTCTCGCAATGCACCCTGTTCCAGCGTATCAACAAGTTCCACCGGCAGGTCACTCCCTAGGAGGAGAGGCCTACCAGCGCCTAGAAAAGCCTGCATTGTAAAAGAAGTAAAAAGATTAGACATCGAAAGGTGAGAAAGGAGAGCTTGATTTCGCACAGATGTATTCTCCTTCATCTTCCGATAAAATCGTCGGGTAGCCTCTGATTCAGTGGGACTATAAGGTGGAGGGACTATTGGTAGCCAAAATTCTCTATAGACGACATCTTCAAAGCTGGGATTGCTAGATACCCATTCAAGAAGATGAGTTGCAGCATCCGCATCTCCGCCGATATGTTTGATAGAGGCAGCCAAAAATGTCATCCAGCGTGCCCACCAAGGTGGAGCAATTTCATGAGTGCCCAGTTCAATACGTTTATGGTCTTTATCGTATATATGGAAATCAAATTCAGAAATGTCAAGGAGTCCATGCGGCCGTAGAGCACGGCACATCTGATCGACGAGAAGATGATAGTCTTTGATCTGAGAAAGGAATTATTAAAACATGAGGCGGGTACAAGAAAGCAAAAACCATACACCCGATGAGATAAGACGCGCATGAACGACATTGAAATCTCCGTAGAAATGCTCCAACCCGAGATTGACATCATCTACCTCGCTCCTACAAGTAAATTGCACGGTTCAGTTTGCAACTTGATGCAAGAAAAATTACAACTCGCCTAAGATTTGGTGGCATGCTTCTATCGAAGCAGACCTTACATTAGCATTGATCTAGGCGCACTAGAAGGAGGTAGGCAACTAACGGAGATTGCATCGGTATCAAATCTACCGCAACGGCACTACAGTGAGGGAAATCCCGAGCAACGTCCATAATCCTGAGTGAGTATATAAATGAAAAAGTTAATAAACCGCATAAATGACATAAACTGTCTTACTTACCAACTTCCGCTTCCACAACCAAGGTCTAAGCAGGCTTTCGTCTCTCCCGGGACATCGTCTGCCATGACTGATTCCATGGGGGGGACATATTTTTCGCCCATAAGATCAACGAATATTGTATGCTGTTTGTCTTAAAAAAGATGGAGAACTGTAGTTGGTGGCGCACCCGGGGGAATTGGGAATCAGCAGGGCATACCAAGTCGTTCTAGCTCTTCTTCGTCTGCAGGAAGACGGTAAAGCTCTGAGTACGTTTGGAGACCGCGACCGTACTCTTGCCTTTGAAAGTTTGCTTGCATTGAATCGGTTACAGAAAACACAGATTGGGGAGACGCGGAGCGTATGGAAGGATCTACTTCGTAGGAGGTGAGTGAACTCGCCATACTCATGTCCGACTCGCTAGGAGGAGGTAGGCCCGAGCGCACGGAGTAGATGTCGCTTTCGGTGTCGCTGTCCCCGTCCATGATGTGCGATAGGATTTGCGAAATGGACTATTGCACTTAGGAGAACAGGGCCATTTATACGAAAAGGTAGACGCTTAAAGTAGCCTTCTGAATGGATCAGCGTGCGAGTCGGATTCGGCGGATATTGGTGATCCCCGAGGAGGAGGAGAAAAACGTGGCAACGACCAGGAGAATCACGCAAAATCAAAGTGCGAGGGGGTGACCAGGACCACAACCTACCAAAACTTATGCCAAACCTCTGCAATTGGCGGTTGGCGTTTGCTTGGCAAGGTTGTGTTATTTGTGTCTAAGCGGTATTAGAATCCCGGATAGGTCCGGCATTTCTTTCCCTTCGCGGAAATTCTGGCCACACCCATGAGCCTCGACTGTTCGTTTCTCGCCTGACGCACAAACTGACTCACCGTGCTCGTGGTAGGGGTCATTCACTAGCTCGCAATGAGGTCTTCGTTTGTGCCCCTGTTAACTATACTTAAAAACAGCTCCGCCAAAAATATGCGTCTAAAAGGACTTTTTTCTCTGCTTCTCCGCATCTTTTAATCTCGGCTTATCTAGCAGAAATATCCTCTCTGTAGGCAAACGTCTTGGTGGTTGTTCTCACTGCACATCACCTGTTTTTAGAACTTTCTGGAGGCGTTCTCAGTGATTGTAACACGTTTTATTTTGGCTTGCTGATACAGATGCAGAATATTTTTCGGTCACGGAGTCTCTCTGGCCCTTTGCTTTGCTACAACGACGCGTCACCCGGGTTATTAATCCCCCACTGCATGGGATTGTGATCTAGTCAACTCGTGCATCCATATTTCCGGGACAGGCAAATATATCATGGTCACACACTGCTCTAAGTACGCACATATGGGACTAAAATATGTCTTTGAAACCCCAGGAATCTCCTGAAATCAGCTGCTCAACCTCTACGAACATATATATTGTCGAAAACAATTTCAATATTCTACTCTAGTGCAGGACCTGTGATAACCCTTGTAGCTTGATCAGCCCGAGTGATGCATCAGTTCATGCGGACACACTACTTTTCTGACCCGAAATCAGGTATTTTCGAGAATAAAGAGTTATCTCATGACTGATTCCTTTTCCAACCCCAATCCTTACCCCCGCCGATGGCTGAGTCGTGGTCACTCAAAGGCATCGGGTCTTATAGCTCGAGGCCGCGAGGAAGGTAGACGACATGAACATTATGGCAAGGTCGGATTTCTCAACCGACCACATTGCTGGTTTCGGCGCCGACTAGAAGAAATTCACGGATTCTACTGAAATGACGACCTCTTCTAGGACTCGAACCGGGTTACTATTTGATATTTATGGAGCGTTCAATCGTGCTTTACTTCGACTAGAAGATACATGCATGCTTTAAATTTACAGGAAACACCGCCCTACCTTCAAGCCTGGTGTCAGGTCAAACAGAACCGAAATACCCAGGCCATCTTTTCATTGCCACAAACCCTTCCGGGTTCTTCTCCTCTACAACTCAATGATCGAAGAAGATCATAGGACGTCACTGTCCGATGTCGTATAGAGTAGTCTCGCAAGGCGACAGCCTGAGATAAGCGTTCATCTGAAGTCAAGGGTCTCCAATGTTATTGGCATTCATTCAATGCAAACAATGTTTTTACTCAATACTTAGTTATGATATCATCTAGCTCTAATTTCGGGTACCTAAGTGTTTACCGTCTGCTCGCTCTGTTGCACACTTATCGTCAACATGTATGTATAGGTAGTGAAGTGCGTGGTGTTCAAGTCGGAAGCAGCTTAAAAGCCGGTACTTGAGAAAATATTATAACAGGAGGCCACATGGATTATATGTAAACGTGATATTCTGAGAGAAAAGATGGCTAGTACATTGCATTTGATATATCATTTGAACGCTCAGCATTACCTAGCGCTTCTTGAGCTCAGCAAAGCGTTTAGATAGAAGCTCGAATTCGTCCTCGACCGGCGGTGCAGGCGATGCGGAATGTTTTTTAGCGTCTGCTGCTTTAGACGGCTCGGGAATCACGGAAGTCGTCGCTTGATCCTTCGTTTTGGCTTCCTCGTTCTTCTTTTCGGAGGGATCGGATGGTGTCGAATCTTCTTTTTCTCCGTCCTGGAAATGGGTAATTTAGAATTTATTATGTTTTTTTTTTTCCATCTGGAGATCTTACCTTTAAATCTTCTTCTTCAACGCTCGCGGGATTAAGATCATCGAGAGACGACCACGGCACACCATAAGCCTTTGTGATTTCTCTGATATAGGCATCCACCAAGGCTGGCGCAGGTGTAGCATTGTTTAGCTTGCTCATGACCTGCAGTTGCGGTGTTAACAGCTGAACATATTTAGGACGGCGACGACTTACGCGATTGCTCACACAGCCATCGCGGTTCTCCATAACAGCCGCAGAGAATTCACGTCCATATTTATGCATCAGGATATCCCGCAGGATATGTAATTCTATAGCGGAATGTGAGTTGAGTCGACGCTATTATGTGGATTATTACGTGCATACCCTTGAGTTCGGTGCGTGGCGCGGCATGAATAACGCTGCAAACCCCTTCGACGATGCCTGTGGATGACGAGATTGATTATTTGCAGCGACTGACATACGAGTACTGCGCACCTGGATCTGGTTCGCGAGCGCTGAGGATCTGTTAATACCCGATGTCTTCGTAAGAGTAAAATATAGAACAACTCACTTCTGGTCTAGAAGCCCAAATCGTGCCAGCAGCAGCTCGCAATACAGCTCCAGCAGCTCTAGCAATTCGATATAGATGTCCTCATTGATAACTGTTTTGGAATTAACGTCAAATTCTGCCTTAATAAAGTAATGGATGACATACTTGTCTCTACCTTAATACGAGCAGTTTCTATCTTGCCTCGTTCGATCAAGCTGGCAATATCGCGGCGAGCGGTCTTGGCTTGTGCTTCCTTCTTCTGCTGAAGCGTTCGCAGGCGCTGAACTGATAATCTGGGCAAAGAATCAAAGAAACGAACGCGAAATCTGAAGGGTTACTAGTCACTTCAATTGAACCTTCAGATAGAAAGGTTGCGATGAGTGATGTACTTGATCGTCGAGGTCAGCGCGCGACGACTGTGGTTACTTTCCAAGTGGTGAATCGTTCAATCGCGATCTCACCTTCGCTTTGGCGGAATTCCACATCGACATCGTTAGGGTAACTACGTAGTCCACGAAGTCAGTTTTCAGGGTTATTCTAAAATTCGAGTCTGTTTACCTCGGGAATGGGTATTACAAGGGGTAAGTGGTACTATCAGCTACGAAGTTTGATGACCACTGTAAGGATGTCAATGGCGGTGTATACACTAAAAGCTTTTGGTACACAAAGACTACATATGACCAATCGAAATGCGTAAGCAGTTTTCTTGTCCCTTTTTGAATTTCAGGAACAGCGATCGGGGCCAGGGACGACTCTCAACGTTCAACTCTCAACGAACAATTTCGATAATTCTCTTCGTTCAACAAGTCGACTCTGTCGAGAATCATTTCAGTTTCAAAAAATCCAAGCCTTCGTGAACTCTGTCAATTTACTGCAGATATGTGAGGCAATGTGCAACCAAGCATCATCTCGACACATTTCGAATCTTAAATTTACGTTGCTCGACACCAGTGGTCGCAAGATGCTGGGTTTAGGTTTTACAGTGAGTTGATGAGGAAACATGGTATTTTTCAAGTCACTTTAATAATTCAACATGATAAATAAAGGCTACGGGGCGAGGGAGGCTTTACCCCTAATGGCGAGCCGCGATTAACCGTTTGTGTTGATGGTTGTCGCAGCCCAGACACCTGGATTAGGACAGTTATAACTCGAATTCTTACTCACGACCGACCCTTGTTCTCTCTCCTCAGATCGTTCTTTATCCCTCATCTCTATGCCTGTTTCTTTTTCAAATCTTTGATACGTTTTCCTGTTGTTCAACTTATAATCACTAAACTTTCCTGACACGATCACCTACATCTCTAATGGTTTCCCAGACTCGCCCACAGGCTGTGCGTCAGTCGCTTCACCTCCTCATATCTCCTTCATACACATACTCCAAGGTCACTGTCGTCCCACAAACCCCAAACTCGGCTCCTCTATCGATTAAACCGGACACAGCTAGGTCACCCCCAAGTCTTCAATTACCAGATTCCGTCATGTTTTCCGTTCTATGTCAGTACGACTTCGATGCTCAGGAATCTGGTATGTTGTCGTTCAGCAAGGGCGAAATTCTCGATGTGATCAAACGCGATGACACGGGCTGGTGGGCCGCCATGCCCAAGGAAGGTACCGTCGTGGGTTGGATCCCTCAGGCCTTTGTCCGCCCTCTCTCAAACGATATGGCCGAGAAACTACGAAACCTCGGCGAAGAGTTTCGAATCCCTGAATTCGAGGCCGAAGAGCTTTACAATAGCAGCCGTACCTATGAGAGCGGCGCACCTATTTTCGATTCCGATTCTGATAGTCCTACATCTACTTACGAAGACTTCTTCAAGGTACTACTGCTTTTATTTCACTCGCGATGATCGTCTTTCTAAAGAGTATTTGGCAGTCGCATTCTACTTCATCAGTAGCCACATCCTATAATTCGAAAGATGTCCCGAACACCGTCGACGAAAAAACACTACCATCCACCTCACAGTCATCATCGTCGTCATCACGGCCGCGTCGTCATCTCCATCCGCCACCATCTCCGTCATCTCCCATGCCTTTACCCCCTGCCGGAGTATCTCGATCGGTATCGCTTGATAAACCTACCCCACCGACACCTCCGCCAGAAACCGATAACCGAACAAGAGCAGGATCCTTGTCTAACCGCCACATACGACGGCGACCTGTCATTGTGGATGATAATCCAACTTTGCGACAGCTGTCCACTCTGATTGAGACCAATGATCTAAAAAAGATCGATGAAATAGCAAGTCCTGATATCGCTGGTTCCTTTGATGCTATCTTCAAGAGCACGCGCCATGAGGATAAGCTACAAAGAAAAGCGAGCCAGACAATCAAACAGACGAAGAAAAACCATGCGCCAACGATATCTCTCTGCAAACCTCGTTATTTGAAGCCACTATATGCGGATCAAATTGATGAGGATGACAAGGGCAACATCCGCTTTGCTTCAATCCCGGCTTTAATTGAACGACTAACAATAGAGACAGGAAAGACCAATCTCACGAGTAAGTGACGATGAGAGATTAACCTCGTACTGCCTGCTGAACACTCTTTCCGCAGAACAAGCTGAAGGCAGCACCTTCACAAACGTATTTCTTGCTACATTTCGGACATTTATGACTGCAGACCAACTTTTCGAGCTACTTATTGACCGGTTCAATTTGAAACCCCCCAAATCACTGACAGATTCTGAATACAAGGGCTGGTCGACCCATCTTCGGGAACCTGTGCGTCGAAGGATTCTGGAAATCTTTTATTTATGGCTGGTGACATATCACCTTTTGGAAGAGGAACCACATATTGCACAGAGTCTCTCGTCTTTTTTGAGCAATCTGGGTGGCGTACATGCTGAAATGGCGACCAGGCTTGCGAAGGACGTTGAACGCTTGGTATGACCCTCTTTTTTTTAGTTACGGGAAAGTCCTAACTGTTCACCAGCAGTCATTAGCGCTCCCGGTTGCCTCATCCAGCGCCGCTACTCCCCAAAAGGCCAGGAAATCCAGGGCACATAAGAATGACTTGCTCAAGTTAGATCCGGTCGACATAGCAGAGCAACTCGCGCTCTGGGAGTACTCATTATATATCAAGATAACTCCACAGGAGTGCCTATCTTATGCGAAGACACGGACGGGCCCCACAGTCATCCATTTGCAGAACTTTTGCGCAACTCATGACAAGCTTGGGGGATGGGTGAAGAAAAGCATTCTAAAACACGACATTCTTTCAAAACGAGCAGACACCGTTGAATTTTGGATCAGAGTCGCTGAGGTATGTCTTCCTGATCCAAACAAGATCCAATAACTTATCCTTTTAAGAAATGCCGGTCGTTGAACAATTTCGCATCAATGAGTGCTATTATCATCGCACTTTCCAGCATGGTCATCAAAAACCTACACTTGACGTGGTCGCATGTACATCGGAAATCACAACTTGATCAACTGCTGCGGCATAACGAACCCACTGGTGGATTCGCTGGGTATCGCAACCTAGCACAAAATGCCGAAGGACCCTGTGTGCCGTTTATCGGAATGTACTTGACTGATATCGTGCATGCGCAGGACCAACACAAACAGAACGATGGTCGAATATGCTTTTTCCAAAGGGCGCGGTGGTATGAGATTATTACAAACATGCTCAAATTCCAGACTCGGATGTACAGAATCGTAGCCAGCGAGTCGACGACGCTTTTCATTGAAGCACACCTGTGTGATGTGAAGGACGAGAATTGGTTTTGGACGAGAAGTCAGGAACTCCAGCACTGCGAGATGGCGAATGCGGACATAAGGAAAGGTTTAGAGGCAGCAGGCTTCTGAAGAGTGAGTTAGACGCCTAGCTTTGAAGTCTAATGTGTAGTATATGTAACATTATTCAAACTGTATCAACTGTAAGTCACCACATCGTAGCGAATATATAGAAATGGAAATTTGAACACCCGAAAAATTCGGCATAGCATTAGCACCCGAATAAGGGACTTCTGAAAGTGAAAGAGGCAGTCGTGAAATAGAATTGTGTATCCCAGAAGGTCCAAAGTAACCAGAAGAAAAAGATTCATGGCAAAAAGTATGGTAATACGTTACAAGAAAAGAAGCAAGATGGATGTCGAAAGGACAAAATAGAAAAGTGGTGCTGAGGATGAGGAATTAACAGTTGCAAGCATCAGGTTGGCCTGCGGCCCCTGTGCCAGCTTGTTTATTGAGATCGAGACCCGCTCTGGCGGCTGTACCAGCTCGTCCAGCACCCGCCCGTGTGGCAGAAGGAGCTGTTAGAGGTAGCTTCTGGGCTGAAAGTGGGACATTTCGAGTCAGTGAATAAACTGGGGAGAAACTGGGGAGAAATCATACCGATAGCAGTGAATATTTCTGTAACACCCTCGCCTGTCTTTGCACTGGTTTCTGTCCACATGAGACCCTCCTCATCGGCATATTTCTTTGCTTCTTCCTGCGAGACTTGGCGCCGTGCTGCTAAATCTGACTTGTTTCCGCATAGAGCAATGACTATTGAGGGGTCGGCCTGTCGCTGTAGTTCCCTTATCCATGTGCGGGCCTTCTCCAATGATGCTGATTGAGTGATATCATACACGACGACGGCGCAATTGGCATTTCGATAGTACATGGGTGCCTATGGGACTTGAGATAAGCCTGAAGTCATAATCAACGAATTCGTCACGCACGAGAGACTGTAAATAGGCTAAGGGTCAGCTCCACAACGCAGGCTAGTGAGCCCAATAGTACACACACCTTGTAGCGCTCCTGTCCGGCAGTATCCCTGCTAGATTTAAGTTCCCTGGGACATAACATATGAACAGGCGTGCGCACCATATCTCGAACTTTACAGTTGTCTGGTCATCGAGTGTGACTGTTTGCGTCAGAAAGGCAGCTGATATAGGAGAATTAGATGACGGAGGAAAGACATGGGCGGTCTAGCTGACCTCCAATAGTACTTTCGCGGTAGTCGTCGAATTGGTCCTTCACAAATCGAAGAACCAGACTTGCCAGGTGTGAGTTAGCGGCGATAGAGGACCGTGTCAGACTAACCTTGATTTACCGACTGCAGATTCACCTGAGAAGCTATTGAATGAGAATGCGGTGTATAGCAGAGCGGAGTGGGACTGACCTAGGAGAACAAGTTTGAATTGAAACTGTTTGGACATGGTTGTTAAGAGTAAGTGTAGCTCTGACTCTCTGATGATGCAGCAGCACCGCAGCCTGACCGCAAGAGCAGCTGTTGACTCGGCATTTCCCGGCTTGTGGATTGCAACAGTTTTTGTCGACTTCCCTCTCCTCCATACCACCAACTTCTCTGTTCCTTCTTCATCGTCTGCTCGGCCTGAGTCCTGAGTTTTGAGCTCTTTCCTTCTTCAGTTCGACAGGCATTGTTCATTTCAGTCAGCCTTTCTGGTGTTCAGCCTTCCTCAGCTTGTCTTCAGTCCCACGTCATCAGCACAGACTGCTATATCAGTCTTTTTGAGAACAAATATGAATCGACACCATCCATACGGTGCAAATTTCGACCATCCTCATTCTCCAGGTCGTCGGGGTAACAATTCTCCTGCCCCACCAGGTGATCGAGGCCATCGCTACCCCGAACGAGGCGGCCCAGCATTCAGAGCAAGAGGTGGTTTTCCACGAGGTCGAGGAGGATACGGAAATTATGATCAGGGTATGAGCAATCACGGCGCTTATGATCAGGGACCAAACCAGAACGATTTTGGTGGCTACAATAATTATGAGCCTCCTCCACCTCCCAACAACCAACCGTCATATTATCAAAACAATTATGCAGATTCAACGCCTGCTCATTTTCCTCCGTCAGCAGCTCAATCAGGATACCAAGACTATCCTAAATTTGCAGGTGCGCTACAGTTAAGACTAAACATAAATATAAAGGGATAGGAAAGAAGAACCTCTCGTTCATCTTAGTCTGTGCGAGTGTGAGGCACGCACGCGGGATCTGGCGCATTTTTCACTCGAATTCAGCCATAATATCTTGGTAACACCTGCGAACTTCAGTGATGTGATCCACGGACGCCTTCACTATGGTTAACTTGAATCGTGAAAAATCGGTGAAGGTCCTTGAGCGTCTACCCAAGATAACTTGGAACTGTTCTTGAGAATCTTGAAATAATGCCGGCATCCGCGTGCTTCCCTCTCAATGCTACGTCCTATCCTACTTGATTTTTCTCCACGCTATGATTTTAAGTTTCTCACTTGTACCTATTCACCGTGCTAGACGGACCAGGATCCTATGATGACGAAGATCGGAATCGACGACCTGTTAGGAAGGAAAGAGATGATAAGGTGCATGACTCTATAATTGAAGAACGCATCCAACGCGAACGGCCCTGTCGCACTCTTTTCATTCGTAACATTAAGGCAAGTCGCTCTGAAAATTTTGAGTTCCGGAAATTCTATAACTTTCCCTTTTTTACGATCCTTTTTTGAGATCTGCATAAGTGTGCTGATAGACTCCCATTAGTATGAAACTCCTAGTGAAGATGTGCGCCGAATTTTTGAAGAGCATGGTGAAATCAAAACCTTTTTTGACCTGATATCAACACGAGGGATGGTTTTTGTTACCTACGTACGTGAGGCATGCATACGGGGATTTCCGTAACGGCTGAGAGTTATTTAGTTTGATCTTCGAGCAGCCGAAAGAGCACGGGATCGTCTTCAAGGATCGGAAATCAGTGGCCGACCAGTGAGCAAACTGAACGCCTAAGTCATATTCATTTCGATTGTAATCTCTTTCACCCAGATCGATGTGCATTATTCTCTTCCACGAGACGACCAAAAGGGAAACGATCGTGAAAAAAATCAAGTAAGTACTCTTCCCTCGTCATCTGAGCATACTTTAAACGACCTTGCAGCAATTCCAAGGAACGCTTCAAGTGACTCTGCGCAATTCCCCCTCGGGTCAACCCATCGATGACAACGAAGTTCGACGCAAATTTCAGCAATTTGGCGACGTAAAGGCCGTCAAACCCGTTGGTGACCGCATCGAGTTGAGGACTTCAGATTTCTTAATCGATATCGTATTAACATTTCCTGCAGCTCGCGTTATGTCGAATTTTACGATACAAGGGTGAGCAACTTGACATACATGTGCATATTATTTTCTAACATTTTGTGCAAGGCTTGTGGTGAAGCCCATGACCGCCTGCGCCATCAGGGCTTGCAAGATGGTGTCATGGACATAGTCTTTGCTTGGGATGAAACTGTGTCTGCCGGTCATGGTGGCGGTGGTGGCGGTAGGGACTGGGAAGACCGTGGGGGCATGCGTGGTGGAGGGATGAGAGGAGGTCGAGGAGGTGGAAGAGGCGGTCGTGGTGGAAGAGGCAGAGGCGATGATGATTATGATCGTCGTGGAGGAGGGGGAGGGGGAGGAGACTATGGCCGTCAAGATCGCGACTACAGGCCACGGAATGGCCGGTACGATGACGATAATTCAGGACGTGGAGGAAGATCAGGCGGGTATAACGATCGATACGACAACAACCGTGGTGGCGGCGGCGGTTATGGAGGACCACCACCACCACCTCCTCCTCCTCCTCCCCAATCTGGTGGCTACGGAGGGCCTCCTCTAGGTGGATATGGCGGAGGTCCTTCAGGGTATGGCATGCCTCCGGCCCCCCCGGCGCCACCTACATCGGTGTGTATTGTCTTTGGTTTTCTCTTTCTATGTAGTATTGACGACATCTTTAGGCTCAGGATGATCGTCTTGAACAAGCAAGAAAAGTTCAACAAGTGAGAGCCATCAATCAAAATTTACCTTATTATGCTCATCGTACTGTGTAGCTTTTGGCCGCATTAAAACAGCCAGCAGCACCTGTGGCTCCACCTCCAACATCTGCTCCTCCAATGCCGCCAATGTCAGCACTACCACCCGGACCGAATTCATACTATTCACAGCCACCTGCTCCTTATCCAGGTCCTGCAAATCCATACGGTGCACCTAGTGTACCTCCTGCTGCCAGTGCACCACCTGTGAATCCTAACTTGTCGAACTTGCCTCCTAACATTCTTGCCCTATTACAATCGGCACAGCAACAACAACAACAACAACAACGACCGCCGCCACCAGGCCAACCCTTCGGCGTGCCGCCACCTCATTTGATGAGCACACCTCCGCCTGGAGCAATGGCTGGTGCACCACCACCAGCTACTTCCAGCCAAGGGTACCAGCAACTGATGGCATATCTTGTAAGTAACCCTTACTAATGACGTGGCAAAGGGGCTTACGAATAACTATCAGCAAACCCAAGCCGCAGCTCAGGCCGGAAAGCCATAACGTATGATACGAACATAATCCTTGTCCTGGCTCAGCAGTGGCATCCCAAAATATTCGACTTCGTTGTAGTTTTTCTTTCTTTTCTTTACGCATTGCAGTGCTTTGTAGCTGTACTACTTTTGCTCATCTATCATTATTGCCTTGAAGTTATTTTTCGATGTGCTATAGTTAGTGTTCGAGTATCTTCTAGTATCTTGTAGCACACCGATATGAATTTCAATTATGTGGATGCCGGCGGACCGATGGGGCATGACGTGGTTGTGTCGGCGACGAGGTTAGGCGGAGGCAAATTGGACGTAAATATAGAATGTATGCAGTAGTCGACAACATTCCCATCCTTTCCACACCCCCCACTGTCCTTCACTATGCTGCGTATCCCAGCCTCTTCGCTGTACCCCCTCATACATCCAACAATACTCTCCTCGACACTCCGTAGAGCCCCGACGTATGGCTCACGAAACTTCAGCAACGGGCTAGTTTCCATTCAGCAGCTGTTTCACCGCAAGCCCACTTCCAATATGCAGATTACAAGGCCATTCCTCAAGGGCACGAGGTCTATCGTGACCGAAAGGCCAATGTTGCAGCAAGATACCGCATTCAACTGGCAGAGATTTGCCATCACAGCTGTAGGTTGCGTGTTTTATCTACAGTCATCTCAATAGCTCACTATCCACTTCTGTGGTTTAGGCAGGTGTTGCTGGTGCTGTGGTAACCCTGGATGCCATCTTCAACCGCGACACACGAGATCCTCTCACTTTGGCTGAGAAGAGCTTGTTGAATGATAGTTTCAAATACACCGGGGGTGGTCTTGTTCTGACAGCTCTGGCTGCTCGCAGTTTGTTCCGCTCTGGCTTCGCTTTCAGGGTCATGTCCGCTAATCCATGTAAATCGAGCTACAATTTTGACCATTCAATGTTAATAAATCGTTTCTAGGGATGGTACTTGGTGTCAGTCTTGTGGGAAGCATCGGTACCATGATGGGCACGATGTATACTGCTCCAGAAAACACCGTACAGAAGCACTTGTTTTGGCTGGTTAGTGATTGCTCAAGATGTTCAGTTGAATGCCGGTTCGATTTTTTTTGTAGGGATTTAATGCCTGCCAGGCGGCTACTCTGAGTCCTCTGTTCTTCTTCAGCCCAGCTATTCTTTCGAGAGCGGCCCTGTATACCGTTGGAGTAGTCGGCTCTATCTCCTACGTTGGTGCAACTGCAACGTGCGTATATATCAATACCTGGTGTTTTCCTTGTGTTCTGATATAGCATTCTTCATACAGGAATGATAAATATCTGAATCTCGGGGGTCCTCTTCTGGCTGGCGTAACTGTTGTCGCTCTCAGCTCTCTTGCGCCGATGGTCCTTCCTATGGGTATTCGCGGCCTTGTGATTGCAGAATCAATCTCCCTGTATGGTGGTCTTGCCCTATTTGGTGGCTTCGTGCTCTACGAGTGAGTCAGTGTGCATGCATACTCTTTTGTATACTAATACGCATGTTATAGCACGCAAAAAATACTCAAGCATGCCCGCATGGCTGAACAGGGCATTATGAAGGCAGATCCTATCAATGAATCCATCAGTCTTGAACTTGATATGATCAACATCTTGTAAGTTAATTAACATCATCTTCAATAGAACAAATTTTGATGACTCTTCATAGTATCCGACTTGTTCAAATCCTTGCTATGCAAAATAACCGAAAAAAGTAAACAGTATTGACTAACAGTGTCCCCATTCTCATACTACTTTCATTAAACTGTATTTCTTGTCTTACTATTGTGTATTTTTATCATTGTGTCAATATGACAAATTTTGAGGTAGATGAAGGGTTACTCCGTCAAGTCATAATATTACCGGGTCTACTATTCCAATCGTCTAAACAGCTCCTGCACTCCCAAGGCTCTCAAGAATCTTGACAAAACCTCCAGGATCGACAATCTCAGTCCCACCATACGTTACTCTCTTTCCTGTTTTTCCAGCCCATTCCTGCAGATTGCCATATTCTACATATCCGGCACCGCCGACCATGAAGACCATGCCCTCAGCGAACGCCATGCGTTTACTCCTGCCAACGCCGCTGCTGCCAGGAACACCAGGCATACCGGCATGGGCGTGTCGTGGAGCACGTGGGTCCAGAAAAATAAACTCGTCGGTCTCTGCTAGAGATTGGTTGGAAGCAGCCGATGAGTCCATAAGCGCTTCTGTGAGACGAGAGACGGGGAAGAGCTTATTGGTGGGCAGGAAGTTCTTGACGCCTGAAATAAGGGTGTCGAATCTGCCGTCTTTGAGGCGGTCTGTAAGCTATTTCGTGAGAAGTATTATGTTAGAAAGATTTAAGGCGCAATCCGTGTGGTGTATATCTTACTTTGTTTCCTAAAGCACTGAAGCCCTTAAACAATTCTCCTCCTTGGCCGGCTACACCTCCGAGTGCGGGTGTTGCGGTCCCTGTGTTGGCGGCGCTGATTGAGGAGGTCATGCGCGATATCTCTCGTGTTCGTCTAACATATTCGAACGCAGCCACGTCAGCGCCTGCGGATTTCAACTCTTTCTCTAGCTCAGCGATATCGTCCTTCGAGACCGAGTTGTCTGGTGCTGAGAGATAAAACACGAGAACGAGGCGAAGCTTGTCGTTCGCTGTGAGCTCTCCGTCGGGCCGAGAGGCGTGTAAGAACTCAAGAATGGTCGCGGTTGTCTAATTGGACGATATTATTCAGTTTCGAGGGAAATGTGTGTTCAGGCGGTTATTTACCTGTCTTGAAATAGCTTCTTCTGTGCTGAATAGTTCGTCGAGAGCGCGCTTTTTGATCTGTTCTAAAAGGGCTGTCGCGATGTTCATATGGGTATCCAATGTCGCCTTTCTGGCTGTTAACTCGGGCAGTTGGGTTATAGCGGTTTTCAAATGCGCAGCATTCGTGGTGAGGTCTCTGTACAGTTATGAGCACAATGAATTGATATGTCAGCATTGTGTACTACTCACAGCTGCGATATATCGTTAACATCACTGACACCGGTGCTCCGCGTGATTTCAGCCGCGTCTTGCTTATATTTGTTCAGTTCCAAGTCAATTTCCTCTGCTACCTGAGGGAAAGGATTGGCTGCATTTTGTGCCCAAAAGAAGTCCTTCGAGTCGAGATCGTAAGACTTTTTGCTTTGTTGCTGAGTAACAGTGACGCGGTTAAGTTTGATGTCAAGACAGTCGGAAACGAGAGCTTGGTATGTCCAGCCGTGGGTAATAACAGACACTAAATCTACGTTACGGTCCAAGATGAGTAAAACTGCGCGTACCAGTTAGATACAACTCCATATAGATTAAAGAGGACCTACGAGGACGCTGCAGATTGGACAGGCCAGTGGAATCTTGAGAGAAGAGGGAAGATGAGGAAGAGCCATGTGATCGGACACCAGAAAGAATAGCATCGCGGATTTTGGTCTCCAATTTCTTCGCGATCATTTCAGCTGCATTTCCTCTTGGTGCTCGAATAAAGGGTACGTGGCCTTGAATATCGAAGGTTAATAAAATAGGGGGTATAAGCTATGTTATAGTTTTCACCTGCAGTAGCGACCGCACTGAAGAGTCCATTAGCTACACGTTCAATCTCCTCTTCGATTTGCTGCTCAGTGGAGGAAGGTGAGTTGAGAATGGTATATGTTGACACAGGTCCGGAGAAATTAGCTTGAGTCTGAGATGATATAGATGGTATATGCGGTGGATGTGGCAGAAGAGAGAAAAGTGAAGGTGATGGTGCAATAAATGACAGATACTGGTCGACGACCTAATTTCAAATAACCACCTTGGTCAGTAATAGTCACAAGACGGAAACGAAGGGATAGCACACTTGTTCGACAAGCTCTCCAGTGCCATCTTGTGCCACAGAGGCCGCTAGTTCTTCTAGCAGGGCGCGGGGTAACGGTTCGACAAAATTCAGATGGAAAGATTCATATAGTGACTTTTGCAAGTCTTGAGCTATGCGTCGGATATTTGCCAATGTCGGTGAAACGAAATAGACGGCAGGAACGTCAGGAAGAGGAGGACGTAGTGAATGAAGCTGACTGAACTATCATCGTCAATACTAATCACCGTAATGTGGATGACCCAGAACTTACACGTGGAGGGTTACACCCGCGTCACGTAGATCCTGAACACGAAGTACAGTTGCGAGAACGTCCTTAGTTTGCTGATCCAGCACCAGAATCTTCCATATAGGTGGCGCAGATACAGGAGGGGTCTTGAATCCTGAGCCACCCTTTCCTGTGTTGGTCGTAGGAGCCTCAACAGGCTGATTGAGGTTGAGCAAGTTCAGCAGCGCAGTTGTTTGGGCATGCTGAAGCGTCGATGATGCTATGGACTAATCTGCGTTCAATATCAATGTGATTTTATATAATTCTGGCAAGAAACTGACCTGTCTTGAAGCGCTCGCCATTGCGAGGCGGGAATTAAAGTTGGTGTCGTAAAGGTTGTAGCAACTCAGTACAAGAGTATGCAGACGGCTGTAAATGTCAAGGATCACATGATTGCCCCCTCTTATAACAATTGAACGTTCGTCCAAGTTTTAACTTTTGACTTTGCTTCTGACGTTCACTGACTGCTTCTGCAGGCTTCGTTTGTTACTCAGTACCGCTGCGCCTATACGTTCTTGAAATCGCAAGAAACGACATGACACGGCTGCGGGTGGGTTCACGATGTGCTTAGCAGTCTCAGCAGTCAAGATTTGTCCCAATGACTTTACTGGCTGGAGACACTCAATCTCCTCTGATGTTCATCTCGACACCAAAAAAGAGTGCTTACATGTCCTTCCTGTGATTTGTCCTGAACCATCTGAGAACGATGCATAAATGACGTCCCAGGTCCGGAGTTTCCGTAAGAGAACGGTGGTTATTTACAGCGCGACGCCGCCGCATGGCACCCATGGTCCCATAGTGAACAAAAGTCGGATTGCTAGATGAGTCGACTTGCCTACGACTGTGGCATATAGGTGCTTCTCTCTTATACAGGCAGAATTGAAGGCAGCTCATGAGAATAAAGACGCTTAAGCACACTAGAATTAAAATAGTTATGGCAACTTGCAAATCGTTGTATTCCCAGTGAAGGTAAAAACACCCGAAGTTCCCTGGGAGACAACGTGTTTACTGAGGCGCAATCATCGAGGCTCCACGAATTGAATCCCTCCCTCTTTCGAAAATAAGTCTCTACGAAGCCTACAGCCTGCGCCATAGCGGTCTACAGTTTGGATTCATGCCATTCGGCAAGCGAGATACAAGCCGGGATCAAGGGTAGGTCACTTGCCTTATTGGGGTTATCTGTTCATGGTTCAAAAAGTTAACGTTAACAACTTCAACTTCGTCGCTTTGTCTTTGCTTTCCATATACCCCCTGGCCTCTCAGGTCTAGGATGCTCCCACTTTCTGAAGACTCTCATAACTTACGATATTCACTGTACTTCCAACGACGCCAAAACGAACTCAATAACGACTGGTCCACGACCGGGGCAGCTTCTAGTGCAAGCCTACCTACGCCCACGGTTACTTCTGAATCTATACCCCCTACGATACCCTCAAGTACACCACCTATTCCGACAGATCCACAGAGAACATCCAATCTTAACTCTGACGCGACTTCCTCTTCATCAGACTCTCAAAGAGGATCGTCCACGGGCGGTTCTCTCGTATTCACCACCACATTCCCTATTACGACTGTTACGCAAGACTCTACCACCTTTACGTCCTTTTCTGAATCTGTGGTTATCCGGAGCGCAACTCTATCACCAACTTCATCCTCGATGACTTCAGTAGTATCCGCTGCATTCAGCACAAGCGATCCAATATTATCAAGGTCCGGTGAAGTTTGTCTGGGCAGCGGCTTGGACTCTGCAGCTGCGGGAATATTAGCTGTCGTTATTGTGCCCAGTGCTATAGGTTTTATCTTATGGGTGAGTATCATCTCAGCAAAATTGTCTGGATCATGGCGATATTTATTTTTGCAATAGCTCACATTTGCTATTCTGCGGCCTCGTTTCCGACAAGTATACGGGTTGCGGGAGTGGTTCGTTCAGCAAGAGTGAGTCTCAAATTACTTGTACTGTCCGTCATCGGTCTTAAGCTAATGATGAACATCCAAGCCTTCGGCCAAAGCCCTTAGGTTCCTCGTTCTTTGCATTTCTTTTCCCAAAGGTTCCCCTTGTTCCTTCAGTCCCTTCAGATGTATCAGATGCCGGCCGCTCACTGACACAAGATGCCAAACTTTTCCCATCAGACGAGCAGCTTAGCCAACGCGCTTTGTGGGTTTCATTACTTATTACTCTCGGCTGGTCTTTCCTGGCACTCGCAGGAGCTCTGCCTCTGTATCTTATTAACACGCCGTGCAACGGCGACCTTCCTCAAGCTTCCGTCTTTGGGGGTGGCTACTCCACCCTCACGGACCTCAGTCTTATCCGTCTTTTGAGACTCTTCGAAAGCGGCGATCTCACAACCGTTAGTTCTTTCTCCTTACAAAAGAGGGAAACACTATCTGGCTCAGATCCTTTCAATGCTCACGTTAGAGTGATTGTGTTGACTGCATTGACCATCTTGCTGGGGCTTCTTCCGGCCCTATATAAAATCATCAAGGAATTTAACAAGGTCGTTGAATATAGACAACGGTGGTTGGCTGTAAAATGTGAAGGAAAGGATATGGGATGGTTGAGTGCGAGGAAAGCGCCTGGGTATGCGATGTGGGGTGAAAAGCAACTGAAGGACCACATCGTGAAGATTGGACTGAGCTCATCCCTAGGCGACGCTGGTAAAAGAAATGGCGCTTCCAAGACTGCAGGGGGTGCTCGTCCTAGAAATGGGGAAAAGACGACTAGAAGAAGAGAAGAAGAACAGCCACTAAATCGGAACGAAGACGTGATTAGTGCAGAAGTTGACATTCAGAGCCTATTTTCTATTGGGTGAGATCATTTCGACCGTGTTCTATGTTCTATCGGAGCTAAGCTGGTTCAATCCTCTTCACAGAGATACTCATAAACTAGCTCTCCTTATAGACGAAAGAGATGAAATCTTAGAAAACCTCGAAGTATCAGAAACCAAGTACATCAGCTCTTTCCGTGTTACCACTCCAGATCCTTCAATTCTAGATTTCGTTCCTCCTCCTCCTGCGGATCCATCACGCCCTTATATTAGCCGACCTCTTCCACTTACACCTCAGCAAAGGAGGCCTCGACCACGACGGCACATGAACCGAGCCTTTGCGGCCTCTTCGCTGGCGCCAACCTCATTTGTTGCTCCATCATCATATTACAAGCTTCGAGGTGTTTCTGGAGTTAATGGGGGGAGGTTTGCCGAAGTTGATGTTGATCGACACCAGAGTTTCTCAGAATCCGTCAACTCTCGTGTCATTGGCAGTAGATTCATGGAAGTGAATCGGAACTCCGTTGCGTATGGCCGATTGCCTCTAGGTACCAATGTCGCATTAGAGAAAACAGGCGAGCTGGGGCCAGTCGACGGTCATGGAAGTTGGCTTCCCCATATTCCAGATCCTAGGCTTTTTGGACCAAACTACGGACTCACCTCTTATGACAATATGGAAGTTGACGAACATGGAGTCGTGCAGACGATTCCTGAACAAGAAGAAGAGTGGGTGGATCTATCCCAAGATGGTCCGGAGGAGATTGGCGATGATCATAACGGCTTTTCGCCTGAGCAAGCCGGACCCTCATCCTTCCTGCGTCGACCCCGCACTCCTAAATCTGATCCTGCTCCATCGACCCGACGAGAGACATTTCCACGTCGACAAACACAAGTTGTTGACCCGGAATCTGTTCCACCTCCACATCTTCGACTGCAACCGTCTCAACCCTTTGTACGACCTCTTGACGGTCTAGGCTTCGAAGAACTTGGACATGTTTACGCTGAAATCACACAATGGCGATCAAGACTGAAGATCATCAACGCTGAAATCGCTGACACACAAAGAGACAGCTACAATGACATAGCCTCTGGCACAGGCATAAACGGCTGGTTGATGATTGGACGAGGCCTTCGTTTCATTCCAGGCATTCAGATGATTGAAGGCAGGGCGAAAGAAGATATCAGATGGGATGTTCTCCAGAATGAGAGGAGCAGTCTCGATTCGACTGTTATGTGGTCTGTCATCATCGTGGTGACGGTTATTCTAGGTGCTGCGTGTAAGTCGCTCTGTTCTTCCGAAACAGCGCATTGATGTCTGAAATCAATTTCTTCCTACAGTAACTGCAGCTGTTGGGCTTTCGCTTGCACCAGCACCTGATGTGGCTCATTTCATTCCTTTCCTACAGCCCCTGATTTCGGCGAATACGATTGCGGCAGGAGTTGCTACCATTCTGGCACCTGCTGTTGCTGCGACTATCTTCATTATTGTTGGTCTAGCGGCAATACATTGTTCGTCTTTTTACATTCTATTTTACATATATATCTGTGTTAATTAATCATTCTCACAGGGGTGGCCAAAATCCATGGATCTGTTTCCATCTCAGGAAATCAGCTTCTCATCTTCAAGATATCATTCTTTATTTTGACTGGTATTGGTGCTGTCTGGCTGGTCGCCATTGGTGCTGTCCTATTCTCCATGCAGGCTTTCAACACAGACATAAATACTACGAAAACTTTAGCAACTGGCTCAGTGTACATGAGCGTTCTTGCCCTTGCCATTGTTATTAATGTCGCCATTATCCTCCCTGCACTCCTCATGTTGCAGCCCATCCGACTTTGGCGTGTGCTCCGCGCCGAGAAGCAGGCATTGACTCCACGGCAGCGTTTCCGAGGTATGTCCACTGCTTTTGACACGGCGTTCAGTTTTTAAAATGAAGTTTCTAGCTGTCTACCCGAGGACCTATGACCCTTCTTATGCGATTGGAGCATGCGTTCTTGCGATCGTTTTTGCTTCTACTTTTGCTCTTATTTTCCCGCTGATTGCACCTGCTGTCGTTCTATTGGTTTTTCTGACGTTAATTGGTACGGATTCTTTGAGCTCTTACGTTTACCAACCTGCTAATTTATTTACCCCAGCTCATCGCTATCTGGTTGGATATGTGTATGCTCGCACCCACTCGCAAACAGGTGGACTGTTACAAATTTGGCTATTGAAAAGATTTGGAACATTACTATCGTTCCAACCTATCCTTCTAGGGCTTATAGTATTGTCTTTGCGATTCTGGGCTGAAGGCGGCATCCTTGTCGGGACAGGAGTGTTTGTAATTATCTTTGTCGAGGCGTACACGAGCTGGAAAACACGGTTGCCGGGACGTAAATCGTTGAGCCCTATTACACTAAATTCGCTGGACACATTCGCAAGTGGAGCTGATCGATATCTCAACCTGGAGACGGACACAGTCAATGGAAGTAGCATTCCTGGAACGCGAACCCGTGGCTCTATGGCTTCTGTGCTTGAAATGATGAGCGTTACGTTGGCTGTGATGCCTTCAACCTCTTCCTATAAAGGCGCTTTACCCCTTCGTAAGTTCCTCTTTTTTTATTCGTGGTAGGATTCCCCATTAATCCCTCCGTTACGTAGAAACTGAAACCCTGGATGATCTAACGGCTACCGAAAGGGCTGCGCGTACACATCCTGATGCTCCACCCCATTTACCGCCTTTGCCCTTCACGGACCATGCCGAAGATATGGCTGGAATCATGTATGCCCCAGAGCTAATAGCACCGCCGCCCATTATCTGGCTACCAAACGACTCAGCTGGCGTGGCTCGCTCTGAGGCTGTCGATTTGCAAAAATATCACGATCTGCAAGTGACTCTGGACGTGCGGGCAAAGGAAGATATGATGACAAGGCGGTCTTCGTCGACGCGTCGTGGCTCAAGATGACGATTTGTTTTCTATGTATGGACTATTTTTTGCCATCGACTGACTACTGAACAATTTGTGACAATTGTATATTCCTCCATCTTGCTTCGAGATTTATGCTTTTAACGATAATTTGGACTGTTGTACTTAGGCTATAGAAATAATGATCTGCGATTTCTCCAGAGGGAAATATGAGAAATCTGACGGGAATCCAGGTTGCTCTGGGCCTTCCCTGAGGGGTCCCGAGGACGGATCTGTTAGATGACGTCATGGTATACGCCATTTACTTTGAGCGAGATGGTAGAACGATTTTGACCCGCATTAGGCATCCGTTGAAACCTTAGCCCCTTGGATTGTGCCCATGAAATCATTAGAATCTTGACCCTGACCACTCCATACACCCGTGTCGCACTGCGAATATCAAATTCCAGTTGCATTTGCATCGGGGGATGGCTGTCGTTTTACGTATCGTTCAAGTGTAACGCAACTTAGCCAAAGAGGTCACCATATTGGCGAAGAGTGCTCTTTTAAAACAAATGTTTCAATCTTGAGGTAATGTGATCTGGGTTCTAAATGCCTATATAATCAACGCGACACAAAAAATGCCTGCTTTTGTCCCTCACGTTCACGCCTTTTTTCATCCGCTAGCTGCCATTATACACGAAGCACAGCTCGGATTTTTTTATACGTTCTCTACTCCTTTATATTAACATCCACCAAATGTCTGAGTCCTCCAACACCCAACCTACCGATAATAGTCTCGACTCACTCACACTCTACACCCGCTCTTTGCACAATTATACACTCGCACTTTGGACAGAATCGCGGAGAATTGCAGAAGAGAAGGCTCGTGGTCGGGAACCTTTCGCTGTTCGAAAGTCATCTGTCCAGCCTTCCACATCAGATGAAAGAAAGGAGAAGATCGAGGCCGCTCAATTAACGCTATCCACGTCTTCCGCTGATACAGATGTGACCGCGCCGACGAACTATCTTGCCGGAGAAAGGCAGGAGGGTAGCTCTTTCTCTGGCTAGCTATAGGGCTTGACTGCGTTTCCGCCTCTTCTTGCTGGTTGGTTGCCATCCAACGATTCTTGTTCGAGTTACATGTGCATGGTCGACTTACGTGCCCCTAGCCCTTTTTATCTCTACAGGCGATTTTTTGAAAACCCTTTTAACAAAATCGACGGTCATTATTCTGAGCGCTCAACGCTCGTCCACGACCATTCAACATCTACGATGTCAGCGTCGCCCTTTTCGGTTTATTTATTTATGAAAATTTGACGGATTTTCCATGTATTTCTTGCTTTATTAAGGGAGACCTTTCCCTCCTTCTAACTCACATCCATCCACCTTTTTCACATTATGACTTAGACAACCCAAGCACTAGCCTATCCAAATGTATGCATACCTTGTGGTTCATACCCGGTTTTTCTATTCATTCTACCCATTATGCTTCAAATTTGCCCTTCTCCTGCTGGGTCAGCGATATTTAAGACTGCAAGAGGCACGTCGTGGCGTTATGATTCTGGCATTCAACACTGTTTGACTTGCACTCTTGTGATTTATGCTAAGAATGACTGTATCGTTTTAGCTATGTCTGCAAGTACTTACCGCCGCAGTGTGGGGAGACTTTGATCCGCCGGTGAGTCTTCCATTGCTACCTGGAGCGGGTGTCTTTCTTTCTGTCTTTCGCAAGTCACTGCTTCAATGAGTCACTTGGATGGTAGGGGTAATGTCTGGGGACATTTTCAATAGATTTTTTAATTGCTTTCTCGACATATATTCCCCCGTCCCGACGCTTCATTCAATGCCAAGATATCCAGTTGTCCTATGTTCGCTAACCGTGAGAAACATTGCATCATCAACCAAGCCAAGCAGGTCCAAACCGAAAGGGACGCCGGGCGGAAGTTTAATTTGCAGGCACAGTGACGACAGAAGGTCACAGGAGGCCTGCATTCGATGCGACTAGGGTGTCTTTAACCCGTTGGGGTACACGGTATCCATAGCTATCATCACGTCCAGTCCTTCGCCTTTGCAATATGGTCTAACTGCACATATCAAGTGTTATTATTCTCACTATTGCTTCTACCGCACCTGGAAACTAACTCTCACTGAACATGTCTCGAGTCAAGGAGGTTCTTTCTCTCCGGGCTCACTTTGACTTTTCGTGAAGGCCGGGTGATATATTTATCCAAAGCCTATTTATAGCTCGAGAAACTCAAGTTCCGACGCGATGTGTGAACAACAACAACTTCTACGGTTAAAACGAGAAGCACACGCTATTTAGCGTGCTGCATACGCCCTTATAAGAGACTTTATCGCAAATAACTTGGTCTCTTGATCCTCTTTCCCCCATGGTTTGGATTCGCAGCTTTGTTCAGCTGGTGGCTGGCATATCTGTTGCATTCGCGTCAATTCAACCATCAACTTTCACTGTTCCAGGTGCCTTTCCCACCTCAGCATTTACAAAATACTATAATCAGCCCACTGCTACATCAGCCCAACCTCAGCCAGTCATATCAGATCCTATTACTGTTGCGTCCTTCTTCTCCTATGTTTGCTCCCTTGCTGATACGATCTGTCATGATTAGCATACAACATACCCGTTTGCGCTGACAGATCCCAATAATATTCCTATCAACAACACAGTTGACCCACATCCGCTACCTCCAGCAGCATCTTCGTCTCTGCTTTTAGCTAACGCGTTTGCACAGTTGAAATCACTTTCGTCGAGTCCTATCTTTGGTGCCGACGCGTGTGCACGCTGTCAGGCCGCATTGGAAATCGGAAAGTTTATATCACTCGCGACTCCAGCTAACGGTCCAGCCTTTTTCGTACAATTCTGTCAAACCTTTAATCTTGCAAGCACATGCGAGGTGACATACGGACGATTCACTGGCGTAGGATCGGTTCTCACTCAGGTCGTTGCGAATGCAGATGTTGGAGGCTATGACGGCCAGGTATCTTGGATGGCACTAACATAGTTCCAACCGTTTACTGATTTGTCTCTTCAAAAAGGCGATATGTCAGAATTTCTTCAGCATGTGTGCATCACCTCCGACCGTGTCATTAGATTTAACCAATTGGTTTGCTAAACCCAAGCCAAATCCTCTTCCGGCTCCCAAAAAACCGAGCGGGAAAAGGCTGAATGTTCTGCACATATCCGACCTTCATTTAGATCCTAGTAGGTATCTATTTTGTGTAGATTACGAACTGAAGGCGTTGACCCAACTTCCTACAGGATATTCCACTGGTTCAGAAGCTAACTGTACCTCTGGTTCATGCTGCCGTACCAATAAACATAACTCGCTGAATCCGGACACTGTCGTGTCGCCGGCTCCAAGATATGGAGCATATAAATGGTAAGAATACAACGCCAGCATAGTCTTGTCCTTTTCTGACGCGTCAATATAATATAGCGATACCCCCCTGTCACTTGCGTTGGCAGCCCTTGAGGCCATCCCAGAGTTGACTGGGACAAAGAAAACCGGATTTGCCATGGCTCTTTATACTGGTGATTTAGTTGCACATGATTCTGATAATCAACTCTCGAGGTATGTGCTACATCTTCGTGTTGATTCCAGGCTGACTAAGTTTTGTAGAGCATATGTCGAATACACGGAGGTCTGTAGCTTCCTTCCATGAATAATGCTGAACATTCGTTGACTCTTCCCTCGCAGACTGTCATTTACGATCTCTTTAAACAAATGCTTGGCAGTGGGCCCGTTTATGCGGCCGTCGGAAATCATGACAGTTTCAATCAGTACGATCTTTTCAATGATGAAGGACAATCTTTTCTCATAAACAAAATAGAGCTCAAGATGCTCCACATTCGATCGGAGGGGATCTTGCTCAACAATTTAGCTGGTGAGTATTTGGCCAATCTCATATAGGAGTATTAAATGTTGAATATAATCAAGGAACTATGACCATCTTGCCAGCCTATGGGAGCATGAAAAGTGGCTTCCAGAGGCTGCTGTGAATCTGGCTCGTTCCCACTATGCAGGTTACATGGTAAAGCGCTCGGACGGACTACGAATTATCAGCCTGAACACAAATTTATGTATGTATGCGTTCTGCTCTTTTCACAGTCTGAAATTTTACTATCTCTTACTACAGGGTACAAGTAAGAAATCCTTTCAAGGGTTTTCTCTTCAGAAATGAAAGTTAATCCGGAAGATCAGAGCCAATTATTTCAACTATATTAATATGACGAATCCTGATACATCCGGGATGTTGCGGTTTCTAACGGATGAGCTGCAGGATGCAGAGGATTCTGGGGACAGAGGTATGCGTCGTCATATCAGTCGTCATCGGTCATCTTATGTTATGAATATGTGTGCTGATATTTGGTATCTTTAGTATGGATTATTGGGCACGTAATTAGTGGGTGGGACGGAACAAACCCGCTCAGGAACCCAACAAATCTATGTGTGTAGGCTTTTATAACCTGAAGCTTGAAGCGGTGGAAAACTAATGTACACGCCCAGTTTACCAGATGTAAGTGCTGCGCATTCACCCTCAAGACCAGAAAAGGGCCGAGCTGATTAACTACTCTCAGAGTTGATCGATTTAGCCCTCATGTCATCGCCAGTGAGATTCATTTTTCTCTGAGAAAAAAAATGAACTAACGCCTTGTAGATATTTTTTGGGGACAGTGAGTCTATGTCTTCATGTCTGAAAATGAGGCCAGCTAATTGAAACCTCTCTGCGAAGTACCCATGAGGACCAGATGAGTGTGCGTTCCTAATGAGATTGGTGACTCGCCCGGTCCTTTTATCTGACTTCGACTTTAGATTTATTATACCCAAAATGCGACGATGATCTCGGCAGAGACAGCTCAAACCCTTGCTTGGGTAAGTGTCTGTTGAGCGACTCATCATGGTAATCACTCAACTTTTCGAATAGACTGGACCTTCTATGACACCGGGAACCAACATCAACTCTGGATTTCGGCTATACGAGGTCGATTCCGCGGTCAGTCTGACGCGCTTAACGTAGTACTTGGCAACGACTAACACCTTATTTATGTGAATGGACAGACTTTTGAGATCCTTGACGCGCATACGTTCGTTTGATTTCCTTCATTAAAATTAATTGGGTTGGGAAAATTGCACACGCTTACACGAATTACGTCCCATTATAGGTGGATCAGCGACGTGAACTCCTACCCCGCTCTTGATACCCAGGTTGCTCTGGGGCCCATCTTTACATACGAGTATAACACCCGACAGACGTATGGGGGGACAATTGCTGAATGGGGACCAAATGATCCTCTGAATGCAACATGGTGGCATCGCGTTACCGAAGGTGAGACTAGATCCTCGTCATTATATATTGCGAGTTTGTGCCCACATTTTAACTGATCGAATGCATCCGAACTTACAGCGATGGAGGCTGATTCCAGTTTGGTCACCGTACGTTAACTCTTCTATGATCGTTAAAGTACCATGGTGCTCAATGCCTTCTGTCATGTATAGACCTTTAATACCTTGCAAGGGAAGAGCTCAGTCCTTACTCCTCCTTGTACTGGCGATTGTATCGCTGCCAAGATCTGCTACATTAGGAGTGGCTCGGTGAGCATCGCAACGAAAAACTGCAAGACGGGTTTCGGCTCGGTCCAATAGAGGATGGTTTAAAAAGATTTTTACATTCTATTTTCGTATTACATGCAGACATTTTTTGCATTGAGGAGAAGCGGTTCTTCATGGAACCACCCATAATGTTCGGCTTGGTCTGCTGTCAAGTGATTGTTGGAGCCCCGTTCTTCAGTTTGATCATATGTTCGTTCTGACACCCCTTCCCCGCTCCCCTTCCTTCAAAATTCTGTATATACATTTATATATAAGCCTGTTATCAATGAATATAAATTAAAATTGAAGAAAACAAAGTACATTTGAAGGAAACCGAATGAGGAGAAAGGGTCTCTCATCAACAGCCATCAATCGCATTACAACCATCAAAGACGGCATATCAGCGGGGCGCATCAAGGGAGTTTTAATAAAATCAAAATGCGGACCGGCTTCTTGTCGGCATGTATGTAGGCGTAGCGCGAGTTCGACGTTTTTGATGGATACCAAAACGAACAAATGATCGAAACAAAGAACGGGTGTAAGGTTGCGGTCAACAGGAACCGACCAGCTTATGTAATCTAAAA